>PCDI01000011.1:1197321-1249999 GCA_002778195.1 Raffaelea ambrosiae
AGTGTGAGTGTGTACGAGTACCGTGTAGAGCCAGGTGGGCAGAAGCAGACAACAAGAGACGGCAGACGGACAAGAAGGGGTAAAGAGAGACAGGGGGGGGGGGGGGGGACTAGGGGACCCTTCTCAGCAGCGGTGAACAGAGAGGGTTTACAGAGAAGGCTTGGTGGTGTGGGGGCCGGGTCGAGGACACAAAAGAGGAAAGCCGCTGCACCTTTTCGAGGATCGTCCACCCGTTCACGGGAAAAGGGGTGTGAGGGAGGGTGTGAGGGAGGGTGTGAGGGAGGACAGCAGGGAGTTACCCGTTGGATAGCAGCAAAAGACTGTGCTGCTTCTGGCGAAAACAGACGAGCCTCAGCTCCGACAGGGCCGTTGCTTGCCGGAGAAGCTCTGCGGCGCCGACCGAGGGGCGGGGAGTAAGCTCGACGCAAGATACTATGTAGGATATGTGAACCCGTGAAAGAAAGCCGGCTATTCGTTGCAAGGGTTGTGGCAGGGCGTTGGTTGCTAGTGTGTGCTGCATATGGGACAGCCCGAGGGCTCTGGGCGGCGACCTCTGAGGTCGGAGGCTGGAAAGAGGCAGACGGAGGTTGGATGCGTGGTCCCCAAAAGAGGCATGTAAGATACACGGGATCCGCAACGGCGGCGACGGCGCACTGGCTGCCCCTGCTATGGATATGATAAGAGACAGAACCCCGCAAGATCCTTCGTTCCAAAGGGAAGACCCCCTGGGCTGTGAGTGAGGTTGTTAATAGGCAGGCAAGAATAACTACTTTGGCATGTCTGACGTTCCAGGGAAGAGGACGGAGGAGCTTGGCAGAGGGCAAGAGGGGTTGCTTGGGCTGGCAGGGTTGTCAATCAAGTCTGAGGTTGTGGAGGAGCTTGACGAACTGGGAACTGACAAGACGGTCTGGCTATTTCTTATTATTGCCCCAGCAGAATACGCCGCAAAGCATCCCCTCTATGCTCACCTCTCTCAATAACACGCAGCAACAACAGCTGCACGACACTGGGGTCCAGTGGGTTTTCTGTTGGGGGTGGGAAAGCCACACTTACATAGCAAAAACAGCAACCCAGCCCCAGAAGACTGCTCCACCCCTACTCGTAGTCTGCTGCTGGGTGGTACCGGGAGTCGTATTATGGTGGTGTAGTGCAGACACTTTGGGGCAAGGGGGGTGTGCTAGATGGCGAGGTAGAGGTGGGCAAGGGCGGGACCACCACAGTCTTGCGAGATCGACGACCAGAGACCGGTGGCGTTGCACTATGAAGGGGGAAAAATGATAATAGCAGTATGAGCAGGTGCACAGCACTTGTTGTAGGCTGGATGCATATGCAAGCACTCGGGCCCTACAGGTACCCTGTATATGCTCTGTAGCGGGAGCAGTCCAAAAACGAACGTTGATGAAAGCGGGTCGGGTCAGGCTGCCAATATGATCTTCATAAAACGGGTGTCAGGGAGATGAGACCAAGGAGTTGGCTTTGAGCCTCACCGTGGGGGACAGCAAACCACAGAAGAAGACGGTGGTCAGGGGGAAGGGAGGGCAGGCGGAGAAATGCAACCAGACGGGAAATGATGCATAGCAAAAGAACGAGACAGCGGAAGAAGGAAATATGATGCTCTCGTGGTAGAGACCACGAGGGCTGAACAGAGAGAGGCGACTAGGCCGGGCAAGGCACATTCCACGTCGAGCCCTTCGGCATTTTTCGAAGTGGGAGACAGGACAGGGGGACAATACTATGTAGCTAGCAGCAAAACGAGATCGGTTTCACTTGCACAAATTGAGTTTGCACGAAAAGCAGGCCCTCGTTCGTGCATGCACCTACATAGCCGTGCAAGGGTTGTCTGGGCAAGGGCAGCAAGGGCAGCAAGGGCAGCAAGGGCAGCGAGGGCAGCCAAGGGCAGCCAAGGGCAGCCAAGGGACGACAATGCAAGGAGTGCAGAAAAGCTCCGCCAGAGACAAACGCAACGGTATGACAACCGCCCGTTGGTCGAGCTTCTTGTTCTCGCGAGTTCGTCGCCGTCGTCGAGCTGGCCGGACTGCTCCGCTGCCCATCCCTGCTCGATTCGGTCTGATGAGGTTGAAAAAAGAGCAGCAGGCTACTGGGTTCCGGGGCAAGATCCAACAGATCACAGCGAAAGTGGCCCATCTGTGGCTTCGGCAAGGCCGTCCGTCGATGGAGCACGGCATCCGCCCTCCCTGCAAAGAAGAGAGAGAGGCCTATCCCCTCTACGGACGGAGAACGAGCTCGAACAAACTCGAACGAACGCCTCTGTGCGGTGTCCACATGAGGTACCCACCACAAAGCAGCGCCGCTCGCTGGAGGGGGCCAGGCCCCCTGTTTCTTGGCTAGCTGGAAGTCGGCTGCCTTTAGCGGCCTGGTGCTCATTGGGAGGGGCCGGCGGAAGGCGGGAAGCAAGAGACGAAAGACGAGAGACCACACAGAGAGGAGACGAGGGCGGCGCCTCGCGGATGCGGTGCCTGTTGTGGTGCTTGCTGGTGGTGTTTGCTGTGGCGGGTGGTGTTCATGTGTGCTCCCGTTGGCGTCTTCTCCTTGCGCCCAAGGGGGTTGCATTGTCGTTGTGAACTAGAGCAGGTTTGAGGCGCATATCAGCACTTTGGCTATAAGACAGACAACGGGCGGTCTCCATGTGGCAGCACGATCCTCCAGCACTCTCAGGGCGGCCGTCCACCACGTTGCAGTGGTGTGCGAGTATGTTTGTGCCAGACCCAAGGAGCCAGACCCAAAGAGACCCAAGGAAACCCAAGGAGACCCAAGGTGCAACCCAAGAGGGGTCCAGGAAATTGGGAACAACATGATAGGCGCCAAAAACTTAAGTGAGAGGGACCCGCCTGCGCAACATTCAACAGTGGAAAGCCTTCCCGGTGACAGGTGCAAAAGCGGGAACGTCTCCAGCAAGGGCTGAGATTACGAGACCACGTTAGTTCCCCCACGTATGAGTATCGTAGGTACGAGTGGTCCCCGACGGAGACTCCTGTGAGCTCGTCGTCTCCTCCCAAAAGAACCCACTCCATCTATTTCACACTCTTGACCTCCGATCCTCCGTCTGCCGCTCGTTGTAAGCTCCGCGTCGGTGGAGAACCAATCAATACTCGTAGACGATGGGGTCGGCGGTGAGGGGGGGGGGCTAGATGTCAGAGCCCGGCTTTTGTCTGGGTTTTCTGGCTCCCATTCCTCCGCGGAAACATCCTGGCATCCTGTCATATCCAGACCCAACTGATACACCCGTGTAAGACATCATCACGTATCGTGTCTTGCAAGTATCGTGCACGTGTCGCGCACGGGGAAACAAGGAGCCCAACCGGTTCTGCTGCCATGGATTCCGGCTCGGTTTCAAAGCCAGAAAACAGTCTTCTGCGTGGCTCACAAACCGTACAAGGTAACTGATTGGGGTGTATTACACCACACCGTACGGTGTAGCTACAGGATCTCGTCTCGCCAGCGAGCAACCGCCAGCGAGCAGCCGGATTGGGACCAGAGCGCTTTTGCATGTGGGGTTGCTGCGCGCAGGAAGGGTTTCATGGGACGGAGAGTGTGTGGTGTATGGGGTTTGTCGATGTCATAAAAAAAACAAAAAATTCAAGGTGGGCCGTCTTACCCTCTGTCCTCTGGTCTGTAGAATACCCTGTAAGATATGTTTTGCTTTTCTGGCACCCGGGCTTTTGGGGAACTGTGGTGGAGCTGAAAGCAATGGTGCAGGCTAGCAATGCCCACTGTTCTCCACAAGGCGTGTAAAAGAAATGCATGGGTTGGAAACGCAGCACTCCGTTTGGAGGAAGCCATGCATAGGAGTCGGCGAGCATAGTGGACTGCCAGACCAACTAGATGTGTGTGTGGTCCCGAGATGAGACGTGGTTTGGTGCTCCCATGGACGAATCCGGCTAAGCAGAGTGCAATCTGTGTTGATCTGATGCAGGTTGCATTTTGTGGGATGTGAAGCCCAAGCCCAACCAGCATTTTCTTTTGAGCGGTTAGCATGCGGCTGGGAAGCCCGGATTTGCAGACAGACAGGGGGGGGCAGAGGCCGAGTCGGAGCCAGAGTCGGGAACCAAAGATTTAATATACTATGTATGAGGCATAACACAATGTTGAACAGGAGGCAACGAAGAAAAGCAGGCAGACGAGCACAGGAGAGCACCACGAGGACACCCAGAAACCGCCAGAAACAGCAGCTGTATGAGGATCATAAACATGTGTACTTTGCCTCTACCCGTTGACGACGAGAGGGGAAAGTGTATAACGACGTGCTTTGTTGGCAGCATCCCACAGTAAAAATCGATGTGACCGCTGGCGCTAGTTTTGGGCCGGCCAGCCAAGGCGCCAGAGGACATCTCCATCGAGTTAGAGGCGCAATTCGGGTCGAGCTTGATGGTGTTGGAGAAAGTGTTGGAGGTGTGTAAGACAAGTCCATGCGGGCGGATACGTGGATGGAGGGTTTTAAACTCACTTCCGCACATTTTGTACACATTGGCTTTGCAGGGCCCTGTGCAGCTCTTTGAATTACATGCCTTTGTCTTGTCGATCGCACAACCCGTGTGAGTGGGCCCTGCTACCCAGGCAGGCACGAGACAAAAAAGCAAAGAAACTGTATTCTCTTTCCCTTCCTTTTCGTGGGACTGATGCGATGGGACAGAGACCGGGCGGCCCGAGAGCCAGAACACCGAGGAGGAGCAGGCCAGGGCAGGCCTGGAGCTTGAGGATTGGCTCGAACAGCAGGCGATTCTGCGAGAAAGACGGTGTATGGGCGAAGAACGAAAACAATGACGGAAATATCACAAGGGCCAGGCAGCTCGGGAGCCTGGGCCGTGTTAGTGTGAATTCTGCCGGCGGGCTGGTAACCGTACGAGCAGACAGACGGCAAGGTACGAGTAGGGTACTCGCAGTTACCGCTCGTATCCCACACCACAGCCGTCAGGCACTGAGCCAGGGTCGACCAGTGTTTGTCGAATACGCCAGAGGCAAATGCTTGACTTGAATCCGGTTCTGTAGGAACGAGTGGGTTTCGGAGCGGCGGCGTAGACCGGTGCTATGTAATAGTATGCTGATCAGGGCTCTGGGGGGAAACAATGGCCGCCAAGCACGACAGCTAGTAGTGTTGTCTAGACTGCAACGGGCAGCCAGAGCAGATGGGGACAAGCTGACATGGCGGAGGCGGAATGGCGAACGCCACTGTCGACAGTTGCGTGGAGTCGGTATGGGGAGGAGCCAGAGGGAAGAGCCAGAGGGAGGAGCCACAGGGAGGAGAGGACTAGCCAGCCAGTAGCTGGGAGCTGCCGTTTGCTTGTATCCTGCGCGTACTGGAATAAGTCGCCGAGGTTCTCACACAACAACGCCCCGCACTGCCGATGTCCGTCTCCGTCGTTCTCCCGCACAGACGCTTCGTCTTTTGCAGTCTCCTGTGTCTTTTCGTCTCTTGTCCTTCTGTCTGTTTGTCCCTGTCTCTCACCACCCCCTCTCATATGTGTGTCTCACTATTTGCGGAGGATGTGCGCCGGATGGGAGTTTGATCCGAGGTCTGTGGCGGTGGCCCTGCAGGGCAAGCCCGTGCAAGGAGAGAAGAGTGTGACGTCGAAGGAGCGGCGGACCAAGCTCTCGGCATTCCCAAGGACGGGAAGTCCAGCCCAGGCCTATGATTGGCGCCAGGAAGTGGCTGTAGGTGCAAAACCTTGTTTTTTTCCCTTCTTTTCGTTTTCCTCTGTGGCCATCTTCCATGTTCTGGTTCAGCTCCTGCCGGTGTCCGCACAATGTATCCTCTTTCTGGAGGGTGCCACTGGCTGGTGGAACTGGTTGAGCACTGGTCTTGGTGCACTGACCTGCCTCGGTGGCTCTGTTCCTCCGCATGCGTATGAGTTGCTCGTACTCGTACATGTGTTGTTGCTTGTTTGTCTAGCCCTCGGTCTTCTTGCTAGCCTAGTCTCGTTTGTCGCCCTTCTGCCCAGCAGTCCGGACCATACTCGTGCATTCGAAGAAAGATAGAGCAGAAAGCTGCGGAAAGATACCATGCATACTTCGTGAGATGCGCGCCTTTTTTTTTTCGTCGAGCAGAAAGTCGAGTCTGCATTGATTCACGTCCCGCTAATGCGAGGGCGAAAAGACGCAACAGCCGATTGGGAAGTTATCAAACGGACTCGCCGTGGATCATGTCTGTACATGGTAGTCGTCTTGGAAGTACGAGTACTTCGTACATGCACACAATACCCACAGACTGGATGGGCAGAGGAGTCGAAAATGGTGAAGGGGGGGACAGGGGTTGTGAAAGAGCAGGGAATAATCCATGCCGCCTAATGCAATAGGAGGGCCTTGCTAACGGCAGGGGGACTAAAGTATCCCACCTTTCTTTTTTGCCTTTTTTTTTCTCTCCCCCCCCCCCCCCCCTTCTTTTTTGGGTCTGCCTTCTCTGCTTGTCGTTTTGCCTCGTTTCTTTTTCCAAAAAAAGAAAAAAGAAAAGGGAACGATGGATTGGTGTCGGATTCGCAGCATGGTGGTGCCGGTCTAGGCCAGTCGCCAAAACGTAAATCCAGAAGGATTAGTGGCAAGGTTGGAAGCGGAATAGCGGCAGCTGCAAAAGGACAGGTCCTGGGCAGAACCTGCACAGAATGGACGGGTGTGGACAGGTGAGGCCCGGGAGGGAGGCCCCAGGTGAGGCCAGGACGAGACAGGCTCACGGGCAGGGTGACATGAAACCCTTGCTGGGAAAGGGTCTTGGGTGCCTGGGAAAGGGCATACGTGTCTCTACTGCTATTACCCGCATTTCCTGGGCGTCAAGAGGCAGGTACGATCCAGCACAGAGGGAAGGAGAGATCGGACGAACATCACGTGAGTGGATCTCCGAGTCTAAACAGTGTTTTGCGGCAGATAGATTGTGCGGCAAGAAGACCTGCATAGACCCCAATTTTGTCTGCCACGCGTCCAGTCGCACTTGCTGTATGGAGACAAACAACGGAGACCAGACCAAGAGACCAGACCAGGAGACCAGACCAGGAGACCAGACCAGGAGACCAGACCAGGAGACCAGACCAAGAGACCAGGCCAGGAGACCAGGCCAGGAAACCAAACCAGGAGACCGAACCAGGAGACCGGACCAGGAAACCAGGCCAGTAGACCAGGCTCAGGAGACCAGGAAACCAGGAAAAGCTCATTTGTCCATTGTTGCAATGTCGTACTGGGTCGCCGAGCGGGTGTGCGGGCTGGTGGGCTTTGGGTCTGGAGAGCCCACCTTGCCTGTAGCCAGCCATCAGCCATCCCTCACGAGATCGAAAAAAGGGAAGAAAGAAAGAAATAAGAAGAGGGGCGGTGGGGGATTCGCCCGTTGCGTCTTTTTATGGAGTACATACTTTGTAGTATACGCTGGTCAGTGGGGTTTATTACCATACACCGTAGCAGTCTTCCCTGCTTTCTGGTTTCTTTTGGGGTTTGGCATTGGAATTGCTACTGGCTTTCTGGGTCTCTGGGTCTGGGCTCGGCCGAGTGTCTGGTGTGTCAGGTCTGGTCACCGCCGGCTGGTCCAGCAGGAAGAGGCAAAATGCAGAGGCGCGTATTTGTGGATATACGAGTGATGGGGCGTCGCGAGCATCGCCGCGCCCGCTGCAAGATACATCGACTACGTGCAGAAGGGAAGGAGGGGAGGGGGCCAGGGGCAAAGTGCCAGGCAGACACCTGCTATGTAATAGAAGGCAGCCGTGCCTGCAGGATCCGCCCTGTTTGTCATCTTGCGCCTCGTGCCTTGATATTGCCCGTTCAAACCATACATCACGCATCCACCGTACTCGTACAAGCATCGTATGCGGTGTACGAGAGAGAGCACTGCACTCGTAGCACTGATTGATAACTCCGCATTTTTAGCCAGCCTTGCCCCAAGCCCCCCTCCCCTGCTTTCCCTCCTCTCCTCTTGTCTTCCGGTATCAATTTCCGCACCAATGGCTCTGCACAGCACGTTGGTGGCAAGCAGGCATTGTATCCTGCGCCGCACTACAGCGTCTGGACTGCCTCATGGCGTTTTATTATTATTATTATTATTTTTTTCAACTTGGCAGCGCCGGGGTGTCCCGGCCTGCCTCGTGAGACTGCTGGCTGGTGTAAGATGCGCTACAGAAACCGACGCCCAAATCCTCCGGCAGTGTGGGTGCTACTACGTATTATGTACCACCGTATTTTAAATAGCGTGCAATAAATGCTCCGTAGTTGAGCCAGCTAAAAAGCTGTGAGGGGCTCTGGCGTGGCTTCTTATTTGCAAATAAACGGATCTGCTACATTTCCTTTTTTTTTTCCCTTAATTTTTTTTGGGGCTCTTCCCACCTCTCACTCTGCCCGAGCGTTCCCAGGCGTTTTTTCCCCCCTCTCCATCGCACCACACCCCAAGCGCTTTCGAGAACCGCAAAAAGTGGAACCTGCCCCGGCGTCTTGGTTTGCTGTTGGTCCAAGCGGTCGTAGCACGAGCAGGGGTCCGGATTAGCTGAGTGGTAGCTGAAGTGTTGCTGTCACTTTTCCTACGCAAAGTAGATAAAAGACTGCCCGAATATAACGGCTTTCCCGTCACTTCTCACAAAAACAACTGCAACAGCCACAGTCGTCGGAAGGTCGGACCAACCAAGCAAAGGGCACACACAACACAATGGCCTACCACTGGCACCAAGGGCCTACGGCGTACTCGCACAGCGACTATTACGACGTACTATGTATCTTACTATGCGCTATCGTACACAGAGACTACTCGTACACCGTCCAGGCAGAGCCATTGCGACGCAGAGATCCGCTCTCCATCGTGCCCCATCTCAATTTGCCAGGTCTGTTTTTGTGACTCGTCTTTCTGCCTCTATGACAGACGTCCTGTTTGTCAGTAGTAGTGGTTGGGCCTGTAGACATACTGTAAGCTACCCCCCTCCCCGATGATTGTTTTGCCCCCATTTCCCTCGGCTTGGTCCTTCGTCCAATGCCACCGCATTGGATCCTCCTGGTTCTTATCATGCCCTGCTCGAGCCACGATGTGACTCCGGCCACGAGCTCGTGTGTTGGACCTGGAGGACGCCCTACCGTATCCCGGAAAGGACGCCGTTGTCGTATGTTGGGGCGTCATCCTTGACAGAACACGTGTCGGTACCCGGTGTACTTTTTTTTTCTTGGCCTCTAATTGTTGGCCATTTGGGCCGAGGGCGATCCCCATGCTGGCCTAAGCGGGTGCGAACCATAAACCAGCCTCGCAGCCTCATCTCACGGCAAATTGCACGAGCAAAGCTGAGAGCGGGTTATGGTGACTTGGCGCTTTCCGGTCTCATGACGGTTCCACTCCGTTCCTGAACAGCCGGGGCGACTGGGAGGGGGGATACCAAAATTCGCACGCACTCACACAACACACACGTAAGATACACAGAGATGTGACAACACACAGGAAAGCGAGATGTGTGCCTTGCCCAAGGGAGGCCGTCCCAGCCATGGAATAACAAGACCGGAAGCCAGCCTCTCGGTTTCTTAATATAGCCCTCCCATGCCCTGATATTGGACCTGTAATACACCATTGTTTAAGCGCCGTTCGAGGCCAAGGTCAGGAAATTACCAACATTTGGCTGCTCCTTCGACTGCTACCGTGCACTGCACCGTTGGATGGCCCCATCCCACCACAGGCTGGTTCTTGACTTCCTCGTCCATGTGTCCCCCCAAAATGTGCCCCAATTTGCACTACTTGTCCAATACTATGTGTACGGGCGCACCTCTTTCTATGGGGGGTTGCTTCGGTGTGACGCCCGCAACCTAACAATGCAAATACCATAAGAAGACGGCAAAACGCCATCAGCACAAACTACGACGTAGAACGGCCAACAAACCAGAAGAAGCCCATCTTCGGTCCCCATTTGCTGTTACCATTGGCTGTTACCATTTGCCGTCTGCGGCCACTTGGGTGCATTGGCTATCTATTACTACACTTTACTAGCCCAAGAGACTGCTATCTATGTGCCTGGAATGCCATTTCTGCAAGATGTCTCTTTTGACGTCGTAGCCGTAAGAAGTCTTACATCGTACCCTGCATTTCATTGGATTTTTACATACAAAGTAGTACATGGAATTCTCTCCTCTGTTGGTGGTTCCTGGGAAAGGGAAGAAACGGGAATAAGCCGTGCCAGGTGTCACAGAGAGCCCACGCCCCTTCCCTTCGTGTTCTCTTTTCGCATGCCAGCTGGGAAGGAGCTGCCCAACAGGAAGCTTGGTTTCCGTGGCTTCCTGCCCACTGCAAGTTTCTCGGTTGATTCGGTCGCTCCTTCCAGTTTTGTTGCTCGCAATTTTTTTTAAGGCCCCTTCCTTGTCCTTCTCTCGCATGCACCAGCGAGAAGCTCGGGCCATCTCCGCATTACCAACGACAAGGAAGGGCCCTGTTTCCGCGGCCAGTAATTGGGTAGATCCCTGTCTCCGGTCACCAACGCAGCTACAACCCAAGATGCATGCACGTATGGCGCGTGTATCTACACTGTAACTCGCCCATCACCCATACACACAGACGCATCAGGAAAGGCACGAAAAGCAACACCGGCAGCAGGCCGGCAGGAGCAACAACAAGCAACAACATGCAATAGCTGCAACAATAACAGCAACCACAACCACAACGCACAGCGCACAACGCACAGCGCACAACGCACAGCGCACACCGGCTAACAAGCCCCGGAATAATTAACTCGTTTCAGGAAACCGTTGTAATCTCTTGCATTCCTTCCATACGCCATCCCCCCAAAACCACCTCCCTCGTTGTTCATGCAACGAAAGGAACATTTGCCCCGAGCCACTGTTCTAGCCTTCTTTTTGTTATTAGATGCCCCCCTCTATGAAAGTACGGGGTGCTTGTTAAGCAGCGCACATGGCAAGGGATGGGATGGCCCCTAGACAAGGAAGCCTTATGGCGTCGTACGAAATTGGCTGATCAAAGGTTGGCCAGCCAAGAAGATTGCTTTTCGGTGAGTAGTAACACACCGAACCATTTCTCTGCCAGGCAGCGTAGCTGGTGAGAAGGGTTCCCCGGTATTCCAGTGGAGAGGATGAGCAGTAACAGGACATTACTACCAGTCAGATCCTGTAATGCCACGCGCAAGTACATAGTAGGAATGTCCCACTACAGGTTGCTTTCAGGAACACATTATCCTTCCACGTCATTCCCACTCTTTCGAATTAGAACGTGGGGTGGTGGTATGTCGAACAAATTGCCTCTTTTTTCTACTATGTATTATTGATTTGGAAGTGCACTATGGGCCAAATGCGTACCCGTACTATGCATGGATGGAGAACGACTCCGAATTCCCCGTTGGCTACCCAGTGAACATGTACTCGTAAATACCGTGTACGAGTACAGGCAAACTAGTCAATCTCGGGTGTTTTTTTTTTGTTGTTGTCGTATTACACTATGAATGGAGAAAGAAAAAACAACGGGCACATGAAAACACACTCATCACAAAATAAACCTCCCTTGCATTGCTGTTCATTTACAGTTTTCCAGGATATCCAGCAGTCCTGTTGCGATGATATTTGGCTTGCCACAGGCAATCTCTTTCCCGCCTCTAATTTTGGTACAGGCCGAGAAGAGAAGCAGGGCTCCCGTCGCCGAATGAGCAGTTGCGTGGGCGGCTGCCGTGCACCCTCGGGAAGACTTTCCGTCCGCTCATCAGTGGCAAAGGTCTCTCTCAGCGGCGGAATGGGCCGGGGGTCGGATCTCAGCCCACCACCACCCACTGCCAAATATTATGATACATACACTGTACTTACACTGACGAGTCTGCAGCTCTGCTCATATATCGTATTACCATGCACCCCGGCAGAGAACGCCCGGGAAAGCAAATACGTTATTCATTTCTTGGTTTCCATTTTCTTTGTTTCTAAAAAAAGAGTTTTTGTTCTTACTTTGTACGAATGAGGACGGGGGAGGGTAAATACAAAAAATAAAAAGGCGGAGTGGGGTCGTGCATACACACACACGCATGCACGCACAAGCAACAACCAAATAAGATGAATGATCTACATTGTCAATAGATGCAGTGTTGCCTGTCTGCATTTGCCAGGGCACAAGGCAAGACGATCATTTGTGCCGATTGTGACCAGCCAGAGTCCTACAGGCTTGCCCTCTCAAGGCAGCTTGCAAAGCAGCAAGGGATGGGAGAGAGAGAGAAAGAGAATCCGAGCACACGCCTAAATTCAACCACTTATGGGGCACCCCCCCCCCCAAAAAAAAACAGATCCTGCAGGATTGCCTGTGAAGATAACAGCTTACACTATTACGCAGCTACTCTCTATCCCCCCCCCCCCCCGGGGTCCAGACCAACTGCAGAAACAAGCCGGCTTCGATGTCCAAGGCTTACATAGTACATTTCTGAAGATTTTTAGCACCTGGTTTGCCCTTCATTGCAGGACCAAAAAAAGGGGCCCAAAGGGGCATCATGAAGCGCTCTGGGGGGGCTATGTCCGAGCGCGCGAGTCCATAGCAAGAGCCTCGTGCCTGTGCACGTGATCCAAATGGGGGTTTCCGTGTTTCAAAACACCGTCCAGTCCCAGGGAACAGGGGCAAACGTTTTGTGTTTCACGCCAATTGGAAACAGAGTTGACGATGAAACGTCTCTGACGTCCCTATATCGGATTGTTTTTTTCGGCCTCTTTGTGTCTTCTTCTCAGGAAAACTTGTGTCTCGACAAATTCACGAACTTTTCTTTGCGCCAGCATTTGGGGCGGTGACGTAATTTTTTTCGGGACCGTCATTGGCAAGACACATGTCGACACTGTAATCATAGCCCCCTGGCCAAGGAAGCAAGGGAAAGCAAGCGTCCAACCCCAACCCCCCCCCCCAAGAAACAAAGAAGACAGACACAGAAAACAGAAGAAAGGTAAAGAGCGAGAAAGCTGGGCCATCCTCTTTTTTTTCGATTCTGTCTTCCATCTCAGCTAAAAATCAAAGCTTCTACGGTCATGGACGGGTCTTCCACGCCGCCGCTGCCGGCCGGCTGGGCGGTCCTGACAGACTATAGCACCCTGGTCGTGCTGTTGGCCACCGTCTTTGGCTTCTTCGTGCCGATGCTCCTAGTGTATCCGCCCGTGTCGCCACGAGCCAGCGACATCCTGAGCGAGACCCACAGCAAGCTAGGCCTCGGCTGGGACGGCACCAAGAAGGAGAAGGGGGACAAGAACAAGGGAACGACAACGGCGACGACGGCGACGACGACGACGGCCGGCCGCATTGCCAGCCTCTGGGTCTACCCCATCAAGTCCTGCCAGGGCATCCGTGTCGAGCGCAGCCAGGTGCTGCCGACCGGGTTTGAGTTTGACCGGCTGTTCACCTTTGCCCAGCTCAAGAGCCCCTTCCCGGCCCCCGCCGGCACCGCTGCTGTGGTGGCGGCGAATGGCACGGGAAACATCCTTGCCGATGTTCCCGACGAGGACCCCGGCACCTGGGAGTTCATCACGCAGCGCCAGTTCCCGCGCCTGGCCACGCTGCAGGTCGAGCTCTGGCGGCCCGACCTGGCCAAGGTGAAGAACGCGCAGGCGCGGATGCGCGCCGACGACTGGGCGGAGCGCCAGGCGTCGACGACGAGCCAGTCGTACGTCGTCGTGCGGTATCCGTGGCAGGAGCTGGGCGCCGCGGGCCAGTGGGCATGGGTGGCGGCGAAGCTGGCCCGCGGGATACGGGCCGTGCCCGAGGTGGAGGTGGTCCTCCCCCTGGCCAGTTTGGAAGACGAGGCCGAGGAGGACGAGGCCATGGGGCAGGCCACGGGGCAGGCCACGGGGCAGGCCATCGGGCAGACCATCGGGCAGACCATGGGAAAGACCAACAAAAAAGCCAACGGCAGGACCAACGGGCCATCGAATGGAAAGGCCTCTAAGAAACAGGCCAAGAACAAGGCCAACGGAAAGAGCCATGGGCAAGCAACAAATGGAAAGGGAACCTTGACCACCGCCACCGCCACCGCCTTGGACGACTCGGATGCGGACCTCCCCGCCGTGGACTCGGACTCGGACACCGAGAAGACGGCCGCCGCCGCCAGCAAGCCCTACGCCAACGTCCGTATCTGGCGCGACGTCGTGCGCGCGCGCAACCTGTCGGACGAGCTGCCCCGGTCGCTGCAGCTGTACCTGGGCGTGAGCAACAAGCTGGGCGTCTTCCGCGTCAGCCCGGCCGGCCTGCGGCAGATCTTCCGCTGTGCGCCGCGCAAGGAGGAAGCCGGGTACCAGCCCGTGACGGGCTTTCAAGATGCGGTGGGTGCCTCGCGGATCTCCCGATGCATGGCATAGTGAAACACACCTCCCAAGTCTTCATGGATGATGCTGACAAGCTTTTGAAAAAAAAAAATAGTACCCCGTCCACATGCTCAACCGCAACAGCGTCCAGGCTCTCGAGGAGAAGGTCGAGACCGACGAAAACCTCCCGGCCCTGGACGAGCGTCGCTTCCGGGCGAACATTATCTGTGAGCAGCAGTCAGCGTGACGCCGGACAAAAACAAAAATGTATCTAGTGTTTCCATGCTAACAGCAGATGCTCTCCCCCCCCCGCCGCTGTTTGTAGTGTCTGACGTTCCGGCCTACGACGAAGACTCGTGCGTGCTTCGCCTTCCCAGCCCAAACATATCTATCTATTGTATATGGCTTGAACGCAGATACTGACTCGTTTTGGCTTCCCCTACACAGATGGAAATCAGTCTCTTTCAAGTCTCGATCAACATCGACACTGCAGGAAGACGCCAAGTTCCACGTTTCGTGTCGGACAGTCAGGTATGTTCAGATACCTAACGGCAACTCTTTTTTCTCTTCCTCGATAGTTGCTGCCGAATTCCCGCGGAGGACTGACCAGGCGTCTCGTCTGTGTTGCTAGATGCAAACTGCCCAATGTAAACCCGGATACCGGCGAGCGCCACCGGCGTGAGCCAGACCATGCGCTGCGCACGTTCCGCGATATTGACGAAGGCGCACCCAAGATGGGCTGCCTCGGTATGCAGCTAACGCCCCTGTTTGATCAGCCCGAGCAGCCAGAGTTGAGAGAGTTTACACTCGAGACGGGCATGGAGGTCCATGTTGAGGAACGAGGCGCCCACAAGTATGTCAAGATTTGAACAGAGAGGGGGGAACTGGACGGAAAATCGGCTGTGTGTGTGTGTGTATTCACGTGTGGGTTGGCATGGTTGTGTTGTGCCACCATTGTATATGTGTATAATAAGTCGGCAAAAATAAGCGATGGAGCAAGCATACGGCCAAAAACAAAAGAGATATAGATGCCGTACGGGGAAAATGGGAGAAGACAAAACGAATATACATCATAAAAAGAAACATAGAACACCGGTTCCCAGCCCATAATGGAAGACGCATCGAAGACAGAACAACAGCCAGCCAGCCCAGCCCAACCCATGTTCAACCCATATTCAGCCCATGCATTCAAGACAGCAGACATTTCCCAAGATTCATATTCCCGTGTTTCTGTAGCCAACAGCTTGAAAGCTGCCGACTCCTTTTCCTTCCCCCCCCCCACCGCATCACCGCATGTCTGCCGGCGTCAACGCCTGCACCACACTGGTGCCTTCGCTGAAGCGCGTCTTGAAGATGCGGTTGGCATTCTGGAACATGCCGTCCTTGAGACTGACGACAATAAACTGCGAGCCCTTGAAGCGCGTCTTGATCAGCCGGCCAATGTTCTGCGTGTGCGACAGATCCAGCGCGGCGTCGACCTCGTCCAGAATGTACATGGGTGCCGGTTTGAACTGCAGCAGCGCCATGATCAGCGACAGGGCAATCAGCGACCGCTGGCCACCGCTCAGCTCGGTCAGGCTCTGTTTCCACACCTTGCCCAGGCACACCTTGACCTCGAGGCCGTCGCTGATCGTCTTGCCCTCGGGCGGGTCCAGCTTGGCAAAGCTGCCGCCCGGCAGCAGCTCCGAAAAGATCTGGCCAAAGTCGGCGTTGACCTTGGTCCACGTCTTGTGCAGTGCCTTCTTCTTGTAGTCGTCCAGGCTGATAATCGTCTCCTCGATCTTGCGCTTGTCGCGGATCACCGTCTTCATCATCTGCTTCAGCGACACCTCCTTCTTCTCCACGCTGTCGATCATGTTCATGACCTTGGGGTTGATCTTCTTCTTCATGCCCTGAAACCGCTCCCTCAGGTTGCGCAGCGTCGCCTTGCTCTCCCCAATGTTGTGGCGGTGGAAGTCGTACGGCGTGCCTGGGCGTCCAAACTTGTCCTTCTCGTCTGCAATCCACTCGTGCTCGTGGTCCAATTTATCGGCCGCCTCCTTGGCGCTCTGCTGCTCCTTGTGGAACCGTTCCAGCGTGTGAACGAGCTTCTGCATCTCCAGACTCTCCTCGGCGATGCGCGCATTCTTGCTCCGCGTTGCCTCGTCCAGAGCCCGCAGCTCGTCGTCGTAGATGTTGAGCTTGGCCCGCTCGTCTTCCAGCTGCGCCTGCGCCGTGTCGTGCTGGTCTGTGACGCTCGCCTGCTGCTCCTCCAGCGCTTTGATCTCGTCCTGCTGAGCGCTCAGGGCCAGGTCAATTTCCTGGAGCTGCTCTCGGGCAGCTGCCAGATCGCCCGACACCTGCTCTGAGTCGAGCTGGGCACCCTGCAGTTCCTTTTGCAGAGCCTTGACCGAAGCGCTGTTCTTGGCCAGGGCTGCCCGCAGCTTATCCAACGACGTCTGCAGTTCCACCAGCTTGGCATCCTTGTTGTTGTCAAAATCCTTCATATCCTTCTCGATGCGCTTGATGTCCGCATTGGCCTCGGCATACCGCTTCTTAGCCTCTGCCGAGTCTGTTTTGAGCTGCACAATCTGCTCCTTCATGTTCTCAACTTCGTGGATGATGGAGGACGATGAGTTGCCGCTAATCTGCTCCTCGGCCAGCTTGATCTCGTGTGTCTTGAGGTCCAGGTCACGCTTGATATGGTGGGCCTGGTCCAGCTTGGACTTCTCCCGGGCGATCTTTGCCTGAAGGTCTGCCAGACTGGTTTCGGCCACCTTGAGTTTCCGGTTGATCTCATTCAGCTTCTGCAGGGTGACGAGCACGCCGCTTGCGTTGGGCGCGCTGCCTCCGGAGAGCGTACCAGACGGGTCGTAGGCATCCCCCTCCAGCGTGATGCTCCTCATGCGAACATTGGGGTCGAAGGTGACCCTCTTGGCTGTGTCGGCATCCGCACAGATGAGAGTATTGCCAAAGACGTACTCCATGGCGGCCGACACTTCGCTGTCGTAGCCGACAAGAGAGAGGGCCAGGTTGACTTTTCCGGGCGCAATCTTCTGTGCCGTAGCGACTGTCTCTGCATGTGCCTTGAAGGACGCAATCTTGTTGAGGGGGATGATGGTGACTCTCTTGCGAAGCTTGCCGCCCTGCAACAGCTGAGTGCCAGTCACCTCCGTGTCCACAACGACATTGTACAGGCGACCGCCGGCACAGATCTCCAAGGCAGTGCCGGCCTCGGTGTGGTTCTCGTCGAGAGAAAAGAGCTGGGCGACCAAGCCCTTGACCTTTGACCGGTCAAACCTGGGCACGGGGTCGGAATAGTTGAAGTCGATGTTTGCAACCTTGCGCTTCAGGGCGTCAGATTGCTGGCGAAGCCCGCGGATGGACTGTTGGAGAGACGTCTCTTCTTTGTACATGTCTTCCTCGGCACCGGGATTGAAGCCCAGCTTGCCGAGCTCCTTCTCGAGTTTTTGCGCCTGGGTCTTCAGACCCTCCAGATCATGCAGGAGACTGGCGTTCTGCTCCTTGGCCTTTCTGGCGCGGGGCTCCTCCTCCTTGATGCGCTTCTCAAGATGGCTGATTTTGATTTTCGCCTGCTCTTGCTCGGTAACAGAGGCAGTTGCGCGATTCCGGGCGTCTTGGAGCTGGCCCTGGTAGCCGTTTTCTTGACCGTCCTTGGAGGCCACGCCGGTTTGCAGAGTTTGCAGAAGCTCCTCCTTCGACTCAGCATCCTGGCTTTGCTTCTCGAGATCCTCCTTGGCAGCATCGAACTTGGCGCGGATTTTTTCGTATGCCTTTGTCTTCTCCTTGAGGGCAGCCTCCAGCTCGGCAACGCTCTTCTCGCCAGCCTTCCGGCGGTCCTTTTCTTCAGCCATGCTCGAACGCTTGAGATCCATGACCGTGGAGAGACGGACGAGCTCGTTTGAGTACTTCTTGACAGCCTCCTCCAGAGCCTGGGCCTTGGCGCCCTTCTTCATCTCCTTTTCGCGCTGGGCCCGGATGCGGTTGGAGTCCTCCTCGAGATGCGAAATCTCGCTCTTGAGCCGGACGGCTGACTCCTCCAAGTCATGCTGTCGTTGCTTCTTGGCCTCAAAGTCGGCCACTGACTGCTGGAGCTTCTTCTGCCAGTTGACATAGTCATGGGCGACCACTAATCTGGTCAGGCGCTCGAGATCGTTCTGTGTCTGTTGGAAGTCGAGGAAAGCTCTTTTCTCCGTTCGCAACTTCTCCAGCTTCGGCTCAATCTCGTCACGAAGCAGCTCGGTAATCTCTTGCAGCTTCATCTCCTTCTTCGCCATTGTCTTCAGTGCCTTGTCTCTCCGGTCCTCGAACATCCTTGTGCCGGCAGCTTCCTCAATCATGGCCAGGATTTCCACTGGCTTCATGTTCAGCACCTTTGTGATGCGACCCTGCATGATGAGGAAATTGGGATTGTTGATGTTCAGTTGGACAGACTGGAAGAGGTTTTGCACTGTCTGCTGCTGCGCACGATGGCCGTTGATCAGGTACTTCGATGTGCCTCCCAGGACGATCTGGCGCGTGACACTGATGGTGGCGTACTCTTCAAATCCGATGGGCGACTTCTTCTTGTCTCGGTTGTCGAAAACGATTGTGACACTGGCCTTTGTCACGCCCGCCTGTCCGCGTTTGTAGATCAGATCCTAGCGACAAATCGAGTCAGCAAGAGATACCCCGAAGCAGCAGGGCGGCCAGACACAAACGCAACTCGGCGGGACTCAAGTCCTCATCCCAAACGTACCTGCAGGTTTTGCGCGCGCACAGTGGACATGTTGGTGATGCCCAAAACAAAGCAGATGGAGTCCAGAATGTTGGACTTGCCACTACCGTTCAGGCCGGTGATCGAGTTGAAGCTTTCGTCCCTGAACACAAGCAATGGCAGAGTCAGTTTGCAAAATCCACCCCAAGAACGGGAGGAAAGAAGAAAAGACGCCCGAAACTGTGGCACAGTTCACTTACCATCCCGAGATCACTGTTCGTACGGCATACGACTTGAAGCCCTGTCCATTGACGATAGATCAGCACCATTTCTCTCTGAGCTAGGGAGCATACAAGAGCACCGGGTACACATACGTCGATAATGACCTCCGTAACTCTCATTTTGGCAGATTTCCTCGTGCGATATCAGCGCTGGTGCTGTCGCGGATGAGAACTGTCGTCGCTGTCGTCGTCGTTGTCGTCGTTCGCTGTAGAAAGCGGAGCGAAACAGTATTTGCAGGCGTGTAAACACTGGTGCACTTTTGACAGGCGCGGGGAACGCGTGTTTGACAACACGCTGATAGTAGCCAGGGCAACTCAATGGTCTGTTTTGGTACAAGTGTACACGGCCATGAAAGTGGATCCAGCACGTGACCGAAGAGCAGAAGATTCTGCCAGCCAATCACGGTGAGCTAGAACCACTGTAGTCTCAGGAGATTTTATCGATAAGACAAACTGGATCCGAAAATTTTCAGAGAATCTTTTTCTTCCTGCACAATCCATCGACCAGTACTTGTACTGATCTCTAACTTGTCTTCACAACCGGCTGCGTCTGCACGTCGCAACCAGTCGACTTTCCTCGATCCAGCCTGTCTTGAAAAATTTCTAGACATTGATTGGCCACTATCGAGAATATGTTCAGAACGTCTATTGTGCGTGGTGCGCGCCTGGCGCGTGCCGCAGGTGCCTCGAGAGCTCTCTTGGCTGGCCTGCGCCCGACAATGCGGTCGGCGGCTCCGTTGCAGGCTGTCCCATCTCACCGGATTGCGCCGTTGATGTCATTTCTGTCTGCGCCGAGACGGGCCTATTCCAGCGAATCCGCTGCCACAGCCGAACAGACCAGCGAGGCCGCCGCTGAGAACGCTGGAGAGGTTACTCGATTTGCCGACCTCAGATCACTCGGTGTTCACGAGAACCTTGTTCGCTCCATAACGGACGGCATGGGCTACGAATCGATGACCCCTGTTCAGTCCAAGACAATCAAGTCTGCGCTCGCCGGAAAGGACATGTAAGTACAGCCCCTCCTCCCCGCCCCCCCGCAGAGCTGCCGTCAGAAGCATGGCTAACTGGTGTTCTGCAAACAGGGTCGCACAGGCAAAGACTGGCACTGGCAAGACGCTTGCTTTTTTGATCCCTGTCATCCAGAACATGATTGAGGCGAACCCAGATCTTGCCGTTCGTCACCGAGTCCGGGCGAAATCTGACGACATCTTGGGCATTATTATCTCCCCGACGCGGGAGCTGGCAGAGCAGATCAGTGCTGAAGCACGCAAGCTCTGCAAGGACACTGGCATCATCGTCCAGACGGCCGTCGGTGGAACACAGAGACGGGAGATGCTCTACAGAACGAGACGGGAAGGCTGCCATCTTCTCGTGGCGACGCCTGGTCGCCTCAATGACCTGCTGGAAGACCCTGGCAGCGGCATTGATGCGCCGAGACTGACATCTCTCGTTCTGGATGAGGCCGACCGCATGCTGGATGTGGGCTTTGACAAGGAACTGTCGGACATTGTGACGAAACTTCCGAGCCGTGCGAAGCAGCCTCGCCAGACGCTTCTCTTTTCTGCAACAATCCCCAAAGACGTGATCGGGCTTGCACGCACCTACGTGGACCCGACCAACTTTGAGTTTGTGCAGACGATCGATCCCAACGAAGCCCCTACCCACAAAAAGGTGCCGCAGCACATCGTCCCCGTCCGCAGCTACGAGAACTATTACCCGACTTTGTTGGAACTCTTCAAGCGTGAAATCCAGGCTGCGAAAGAGGCCGGTGCAGATGGCCTGCCTTTTAAAGCTATTGTCTTTTTGCCGACTACCAACTTTGTGCAGCTGACGTCGATGACATTTTCCCGTCTGGCTGATGAGGAGAAGGGCCTCCCGTACCAGTTCCACATCCACTCCAGGTTGACCCAACAACAGCGGACCAAGGCGGCGGACTTCTTCCGCAGGGCACAGTCCGCCATTCTCTTTTCGTCCGACGTGACGGCGCGCGGTATGGACTTCCCCAATGTGACCCATGTGATCCAGCTTGGTCTGCCGCCCGACCGGGAGCAGTACATCCACCGACTGGGCCGTACCGGCCGTGCGAACAAGAAGGGCGAGGGCTGGCTCCTCATCCCGGAGGATGAAGTCCACCTGGCTCGCAATATGCTGAAGGATCTGCCAATCCAGCGTGCTCGCGGTCTGGAGAGTGCTGAACATGATTTGAGCAAGCCGGGTGTCTCGGAAGTGGCGGAGAAGATTACCGAGGTGATGAAGAGAGTCCCGAAGGGGCTGCTGGAGGACACGTACATGTCATTCTATGGTGGCTCTGTGAGAGGCAGATCATTCCAGGCAGTCACGGATAACCTCAACCGCTGGGCGATCAACGGCTGGGGCTGGGAGGAGCCGCCGGCAATCAGCTACTCTGTCGCCCAGAAGCGCGGCCTGCTCAATATCCGGGGTATTCGCATCAACCGGACTCCCCGCAGCCGCGACGACGGAGACAAGGACTTTACCGACCGCCGCAGCGACGACAGCAACGGTAGCGCCAGCAGCTTTGATGATTTCGAGGGCATGTTCAAAAGCGACAGCAACAGCGGGGGATCTGGCAACCCCCATTTCGGCGGCTCTGGTGGACACAGCTCTGGTGGACACAGCTCTGGTGGGCGCGGCTCTGGACGCGGCTCCGGTGGTTACGGGTCTGGCGGACGCAGCTCTGGCGGTCGCGGATATGGCGATCGTGGCTCCGGCGGACGCAGCTCCGGTGGTTACGGCTCTGGCGGACGCAGCTCTGGCGGCCGTGGATATGGTGACCGGGGGCGCAGCTCTGGCGGCCGCGGCTCTGGAAATAGCTGGAGTGGACGCGGACGTCAAAACCGGTCCGACTTTTAACTTGCCACGATACGCAGCAGCTGAATCCCCCGAAGAGACGATTCACCCCGCTGTGGTTGCAGGACAGGCGCCCACGGGGCATGTAATATTGTGAGCAGGGAGGAACAGCGTGGATGCACATTGTACGACTACCATCTAGACCCAACACCTATTTGTTTTCTCTCTGTATATACCTGATGGATGTGGGCGGACGGGGAAAAAAAGGGCGCCTTGTTTTTTTTTTACTGTGGTTTATAGAACTGGATTGGAAAGTACATGCGATGGCCATCTCGACTTCTTATCTTTTGTGTTTTTTCTTTTTCTTTTCTCCATCTTCTTCTTCTCTTTTTGTCTGTTCTTACGCTGTACCTGGTAAAATTTGTCGTTCTTACTCCTATATCAACCACAGTCTGCTCTTGCCAACCAGCCCAGCAAAGTGACTACACCGTACTGGGTTTGCAACAAACCGACATGATCCATGTCCGGCGCTTCCAACTAAAACCGTTATTTTCCCCCCTCTGTTCTAAAAAAATAAAAATAAAAATCAGAAACTTCCCGACGTCACTAATGCGCCTCCAGGACCCACCCACTTTCACATGCTTGCGCAGGATCGTATTAGAGGAGGCAAACCACACTCCCGACACAGTCTCAGCACCGAGCTCTCGACAGTTCACCCCCTCCTTATCTAACCAGACATTCTGTACAGTGCACAAAGCCTTGCAAGGCATTGGCTCTGACAGCAACGCCTTTGCATCCCGAAGACAGTTAGATCTAGCGCTGCATGTTCGTGCTCTTTGTCCAGTCTTTCGCTTTCGCTTTTGCCACAAGCCAGTTGCTATCTTTTCACACTCTGCTTGGTGACTGCCGGCACAGCAGAGGCGTCCTCTCGTCGGTCCTAGGCTCTTCCTAGACTCTTTCTAGGCTCTCCCGCTCCTGGGCAGGTGGCAATCCGTAAAAAAGTACTCCTAACGGGGTCATTTTCTTGTTTTCCTCTTTCTTTTACCCCGGAATCGTCCTGTCTCCCTTTTCTCCTCCTCTAGCCTTGCTCTCCTCTTTCTCTTATCCGTTCTCTCCGTCCCCCATCGTCTACTTATATCTCTCTCTTTGGCCATGCCCTTATCGTCTGAGCGATCACCATCCCCACCACCACCAGGACCCGACAAGACCCCTCCTCGCTTGGTGCAACGACCTCTCGTCGACGACAACATGTCTTCCCTTCTTATCGCTGTGCTGCCCGTGTCGATCCAGTCACGGATCCCGCGGATTCCGTCGATTCGCCGATCGGTCAAACTCCAGACGGTCCTCTTCGGTTCCGATGCCTCGCCGCCGGCTCTGGCCGCCGGAGCCGACTCGCCCGTCCCGGGGCTTTCCTCCGCATCCACAACACCCGACTCATCCCGCCCATCTACGTCCTATACCGAGTCGATTGTGTTCTCTACAGCCGAGAGCTCGGCAGATGAACAGGCCGGGCCCCGGAAACGTGATTGCGGCACCAAGCCGGCCATGCGGAGAAAGAGGCCAGCATGGACACATGGTACCGATCCAGCCGACCTTGGCATCGTGCTTGCCTCCCCAAGCTCACGCGATGAAGCAGCAGCTAGACCGTCCCAGGTGAACTGGAAGTATGGGCAGAATGGTATGCCACCTCGTATACTGCTTCATAGATCTATGTTTTTTTTCTTTTCCTGTCGTCAATCCCTGGTAACTGACTTGCTTTCCCGTACCAAAACTTGTAGGCTTCCGCACACTCGAAAACGCCCTCCGTGAAGCCGGTGACCCCGAACGCCTCCCCGAGCTCGAGCGCCAGATCTACGTTGAAAGCGTCGCCTACCTGCTGCGCGGCCTGCCCAACGACCTCCACGACGGCGAGCTGCACCAACTGCGCGATGCCGCCCCCGAACGGCTCGTGGACGACCCAATGGCCTCGTCTCTGATGGCCCAATCTGCGGCATCTGCCTACCCGGCCCACCCGTCTGCCCGCCGCTCACGCCTGGCCATTGAAGCCCCGCCAGGCAAGGGCGCCGCCGACGGCGACCCGCGGACACTCGCCCATGTGCTGACGCACTGGCTGGTCACGACGCTGTATTCGCTCGCGATGCTGCTGATCCCGATTGTGGCCAGCATTACACGCTTTGCCATTGACCTGGACCGCAAGCACCATGTGCCGGAGGCCGTGTTCAACTGGTTTGCGGCCATCTTCTTCCTCTCCTACCAATACGCGATCGATATGTTCGTGTCGTTCCGTGCCATGGGCGACGGCAAGGTCGGGGAGACCCTGGACGAGGGCACGGTGTATCTGGCCAACGGCATTGCCTCGGGCTTCCGGGAAGCTGTGGCGGATGTGGCCCAGGGCAAGGTGAGGTGACATGGCTGCACACACTGCATGCTGGTGCCTGGAGAGGGTTTATGAGCAACGTGTGTGGAAAGGTCCACAAGGGGGGTTATGACCGGTTAGAATGGCTTCATAAAAGGCTTCCCGAGATGTCTCACGGAACGGGTGAATGTGGCTGCGCGGCGCGGATGCAGCTGGTGGGAACTGGGAAGAACACGTGGTAGACTGGGCGTTTTCTGGTATACACACAGCTACACAGGCTGGCGTTCTTGTTTTGAATTTTTGCGATTTGCATGCCACGTTTCCATATATCCAAGGCAGATACACTATAGACATAGCACAGCGAGATTGCGGTTTTCACGAGGGAACTTTCGCTTTCGCCAGCGGCTCGTTTTGCTTGGGGCTTTGTAACAAAGAATAACGAAGTAGTTATGAATAAGTTGTGACGTCTTCATCCCTCGTGGCCCCCTAATCGGTCCCCTGTAGTGTCTAAAGCCTTCTGAAGGCCTCCTGCAAACCCCTCCCCTGAAAGCCTCTGGTGGCCCCTATCCGGCCCCTGAACCAATCCCCCGCCTGCAATTATGCTTCACATGCAACTTGGGGCTTATGTAACACGCCTGGGTCCAGTGTGGATGCCCCGTAAATTGGGAGCCACAACGCAACGTCAGCAACCGAGAGAAAGAGACGGCAGGAGCGACCGGCCTTAGCTGCCTCCTGCTGCTGCGGCTGTCCGACCGAAGAGAAACTTGGCACGCACACACCCACTTTGCTCCCCTTGCATCTCTGTCTGCACACTCAATCCCGTACACCACACAATCCGCCCTCCTCACACACTGTCGGCCACATCAACTCAAACCGGTCCGCGCCCTGTCTCGCCCACAACCACCACCGCATTACCGCCTCCCCCGCCCCGTGTGTACGCTCACTCTGTCACTCTCTCTCTTTTACTGAGACACCGTCCGTCGCCGTCCATCAGAAGTGGAGCATTCTCCCTTTGACTGCTTTCCCCTTCCTTAACACGTTTGCTATCATCTTCGGGGGGGACCCTTCCACACAACCTCTTTTTCCTTGTTCTCCTCCCCCCCCCCTCGTCGCCACTCGACTCGCCGACGCGTTGGTGCTGAGAAGTGCTCCTGCGACACAGCGAATACTCGATCCCCCGGGCCCGCGGCGTCCATCCATCGCTCGACCCGACTTCGCCGGAAACGGACAAGCGAACTCCCAAGGGCGGCCTCGACAGAAAGAACATCAAGCAACAAAAAACAAAACAAAAACGAACGCAGGGTGGCTTCGAAGGATACACAAACGCAAAACCCACCGCGGCCTTCTAGGGTCCGATTCTCCGATGCCGGCGACACTCACCTCGAGCTCATCGACAGGTACGCCTTGAGTACGCTGCGTCTGGGGCCTGCTGCCCGAAACGGCCGGCCAGCTGCCTGCCGTCTCCTGCGCGCCCAATGTTCTCTTCCTCGGGGATCAATCCCCCAGACACAGAGTCTGCAAACGCCCGGCCGCGGAACCGCCGCCCGAATGCTGCTGCTGCCAGCGCCGCCGCCAATGCATCCTCCGCCTCCGGCTCGAGTGCAGGCCTACAGGCAAGCGACCGGCTGAGGCCGGAGTCGGCGTTTACGAGCTTCGGCACCGGCGTACGCAGCTTCAACACCACCACCACCACCAGCGGACGCAAGTCGCCCGCCAATTCGTGGGTGCCAAACTGGTCGTCCATCCAGGAGTTTGCGTCGACGCTTCTGGCGAACCCCAACGACAAGGGCTACTCGAGCGGGCCAGAAGGCCGGAGCCGCAACGCGGGCGCCCGACCGGGCACACGAAAGGCCGGCGCGCGCAAGCAGCCGTCCGTATGGGGGCCTGCGCCTCCGGACGAGACGTCCTCATCGCGGCCCCGCCTGCAGGACGTGGCTGCAGGACCGGTCGCCTCCCGCGAAGCAGAGCTCAAGGCCCGCAAGACAGCCAGCATCTTGGAGAGCCATCCGGGCGTCAACGGGGGCCTGGATGTGCGGGGAAAATACAAGCGCAGAACCTCCGATGAGAACCTGCGTGACTCGGCCGCCGCGGCTGCTGCGCAGGAGGTCGAGGACTGTCTGGTGTACATCCACCACGTCCAAGCCACCGATACCTATTTTGGCATCATTCTCAAGTACCGGTGCCGCGAAGACGTCTTCCGCCGCTCCAACGGGCTGTGGTCCCGCGACAACATACAAATCAAGAAGTGGGTGGTCCTGCCCGTCGACGCGTGCGAAATCAAGGGCCGGCCATGCGACGACCCGTCCCTGCCGTCGCAGAGCGTCGACCTGCTCGCACCGACACCCGCGCCCAAGTACCCCGATCAGGAGTCCTCTCTCGACAGCACGCCCGGCGTCGACGACGGCAGCTACTTTTCTCTACCCATCTCCGGCCTCAACATGGAAGGCAACCGGAAGGGCGCAGGGACGCCAAACAAGGCCTTGTCCAATGCCGGCGAGGAGCCGCCCGAGCTGCCATGGACCCATGTGCGCTGGGTGCTGCTGGAATCGTCGCCCAAGCCAGTGGAGATTGCGCGTATGTCGCGGGCGACACTGGGCTATTTTCCGCCGCGCCGGAAGAAGAGCCTGCTGAGCACGAGGTCGGGCCTGTCCACGCCGCGCCAGTCGCTGGATGTGGCGTCGGACCGTCCTGGCGGGGAGAGTCCCGGCTTTGCGTCCCGGCGCCAGAGCGCGCTCGGTCTGCGGCCGGCACTGGGCACGTCACCGATGTCGTCATCGCCATCGCGCTACCCTAGCAGCAGCAGCGGGGCGATGGACGCAGACCCGCGGCCTGCTTGGATGCGGCGCCCCGGCGGTGTCGGGTCCATGAGCAAGAGCGTCCATGCTCCTGGCCCGGCGCGAGACTCTCTGAACAAGTGGACGACGAAGCACCTGCCCGGCCTCAACATCGAGACGCTGCCGTCCATGTCTGTGATGGGCGCCGAGACCGCGCATTTTGGCTTCAACGACGGCGAAGAGGCACCGGGGCTGGTGGAGAATTCTGTCGAGGACGGCCGCGACGTGTCGTCCACGATCGGACGGGACTCGGGTCTGGACAAGGCCGCCACAGCCGTCGAGACATGGCTTCGCGGCGCCTTTGCGAAGCGGCCGAGCACGCCGAATGCGTCTGGAAGCACTCCCTCGACGTCGTTTGCGAACCGCATCGGCCGCCAACTAGAAGAAAGCCTGGGCGATCTGATCGAGCTTGAAGATGGCCCGTACGACGATGGATTGCTGGGCACGAGCGGACGTGGCGGTGGCGGCGGTACGTCGAGCTCGACACTGTCGGCCGCACCAACGATTACGTCTGGGTGGAGATCGGACGGCGACGGTACCGTCCGCGGCCGGAGCACGGCGTCGACGAGTGCAATATGGTCGTCTTCGCAAGTGGCGAAGGGAAAGAAGTCGGACTGAGCGAGGGATTGGAAGTTGAGAGGATGTGGTAGTTCATGATGGACGGGTATCTCATATATATTACAGCACACCAACGGGCAACTAGCCACGGGTAGAAACACTGCACACTTTGGAAGAGGCTTGCTTTTGGGGGGTTTTTTTTTACCTGTTTTTGTTTCTGTCTCTGTTTTCTGTTTTGTTCTATTGTTAGGGGTTTTTTTTTTCCCTGCCTCTCTGTTCTGGTTGTTTTGGCATAGACGCACTCATTTAATACCCCATTTACAGATCACACGCACAGTTGTATATATCTTGGGTGTTTTTTTATAATACATTTTTAACGGGAGCATTGGTTTAGTTCTGTGTTTCGTTGGGAGAAAACGAGCCATGTTAATTATGTAGGCAAGACGCAAAGCTTGTTCAATAGTCTTAGACCACTGGCAATATCGGTGATTGGATGTGCAGTTTCCGCCCCTGAAAGACAGAGCCTCCTTTTCACCTGACAGCGGGTCGGGTGGCGCTATGATTTGCAGGCACGCGCCAACCAACAATAAAATAAAATAAAATAAAAATACAGGCCACCACGTCATAGCTTGTTTTGGCAGCGCGAGCCAGTTTTTGGCGTCAAAACGGATATCAAGAAGCGTTTTGTGCCCACTGCTCTTGCATACCCGGACTCCACGACACGTACCTCTGTCAACGTCCGACATTTTTGGGGCGCCACACTCTCTCTCTCTGTCTCCGTCCATTGTCGGGCCTACGTGTCCCTATGTGCGGCATGGCCTGCTGAGCACGACAAGGCCGCAGCCAGGCATTTTCTCTCTCTCTCTCTCCCTCTTTCCCTCGAATCCGCAACACCACCATGCCGATCTGCATCGAGTGCAGCTACCCGGTCAAGACGCTCTGGACCCAGTACTCGGGCGGCGGCGGCGGCGGCGGTAGCGGCGGCGGTGGCGCCGACAAGTCGAGCGGCCACAACATCCGGCTCACCGTCTGCCGCAACTGCGGCCACTTTTGCGACAAGTATGTCGAGCACGACTTTGTCGTCATCTTTATCGACCTCGTGCTCATCAAGCCCCAGGTGTACCGCCACCTCCTGCACAACACCCTCATGCGCGACCACGACCAGCTCGATCCGTCCATTGTCCGCCTGGGCGTGCTGCTGCTGCTCTTCGACGTCTACCTGACCTGGGCCCGCATCGAGAAGCAGTCGGGGCGGCACACGGTCTCGTCGTTTTTTGCGCTGCCTCCATCCACGGCGGACGGTTTGTCGTCGTTGTCGTCGTTGTCGTCGTCGTCGTCATCGTCATCGGCGTCATCGGCGTCGTCGGCGTCGTCGGCTACTGCGCCTGGCGGCTCCGGCGGCCTCAACTTTGGCCGCCTCGCGCAGCAGCCGATCGTCTGCCAGTACCTGTTCTTCTTGGTGCTGTGCTCGCTCTCGACGCTCGCGTTCCACTTCTCGATCCGCTTCCTGACGTCGTCGCGCGTCTCGCCGCTGGCCTTTCTGCGCATCCTGCCGACGTTCCCGCGGCCCAACTCGGTCTCGACCGCGCTGCTGGTCAGCTCCTCCACCAAGCTGTTCCCCATCCTCATGGTCATATGGGACTATGACGTGCCGGCGGCGGCGCGGTCGCTGGGCTGGGCCGTGGTGGCCAACAACGTCGAGGCTCTCAAGATTCTGCTGGACTGCAGCTACCCGGTGGCCGCCGGGCTGGCCATGGCGGGCGCGCTGAGCCGCTGGGCCATTGGGCGGGCGGTGCTGTGGTCCGTCGGGCTGGGCGCCGTGGACGGAGCCGGCGAGAGCAGTGTGGCGGAGGACGGGCGGGCGCTGTGGTCGGCCGTGATGATGATACGGGAATGGGCAGGGCTGCTGGCGACGGGCTGATAAGGGAACGAGGAGGGCGTAAATAGCAAGGTAGGGAATATACGATGGAGGGGAAGGTCCAGAGAGGCTGAACAACGACGACGAGCATGCATGTATGACTGCGGAAAGAAGGGGGAGAAAAAAAAATATATATATAATACCCACCAATATTGACAAAATACATAATGATCAAAAAGAATCAACCACCAGGCAAAGTGTGTGTGTGTGTGTGTGTGTGTGTGTGTGTGTTTGCGATATCTGCCTCCAGCAATGCTGTTTGTAACAATGACTCGACTTTCTTTCCCCGGCGCGTCCATCTACTATGCATTACACAGGAAAACGAGCAAGTTCTCCCTTCCTTGTGGAGAGACCCCCCCAAAACCCCGATAGTGCCTCGACATCTAACCTGTTCCCGTACATAGCCCTCTGGGCTCCTCCCATGCAATCCTCCATAGTCGTACCTGCTTCAGCGTCCTCCTCACGACACTTTCGCTCCAACAAGCTCCCGCCTCGCCCTCGGAAAAGGGACCACGAACATGCATAAATTCAAAGAAAAAAGAAGAAGAGTTAATTAGATTCCGTTTCCCATAAAAAACGCCCGTAATGGTGACAATATATGGTTTGAGTTTTCAAGAGTATAGTTTTGGTAGTGTGCAGCCGTCCTGCCGTCGCCCTCCTTTCCCCCGTATAAAAAAGCAAAACAAAGCATGTGTCTCCTTATTCGTGGATGAAGGCCGCCCGCAGGTCGGACCGCCGTGGCTCGATCAGAGGGTGCAGCTGGGCCAAGAAGGTGATGGCCCACATGAGGTAGCAGGAGGCAAACGTGAGGATGAGCGATGACCGCCAGAGACTGTGGGTTCATATAGACTGTGAGCCAGGTGTGTTTATGTTTGGTATGGCAGGGCCACCTTGGGAAACTTACACTTGGTTCTCGCCCTTGGGCGAGAGGAACCAGGCAGCCACGCTGAGGGCCACGATGACGAACAGGCCGATGAAGATGCTCCAACTAAAACAAAGAGAAGGAAGAGCAAGCTCACGGGCCGCCAAAAGCGGCGCGATGGAGCGCAACACCAAGTTAGCAAGGCATGAACACACGATGAGCCCCTTGACGTCTTCCCTGTGTCCCCCCAAGGCCTTTTGGCCTAATGCACAGCCTCCTCTTGTTGGATTTCCATTGACTTCTCTCTTCGAATTCTGAAGGCGCTAATCGTCTGTTTTGGGGCTGAAGCAAAAGCTTGGGGGGGGGGGGGGGGGGGGGGGTACGAACCCGTTGGCCATTTTTGCAGTATCTTCGCTGTCGCGGCTTTTTTGTTGGTTCGATCGGGGGGGGGAGGTTCCTGAAAGGGGCAGTTCCGGCTGAGGAGCTAAGTAACAACGATCGATTCGACTCGGGACAATCGTGCGGAGGATGACGCTCGACGCGACGATGGCGGGTCGGGAATGCGAAAAGACGGTGGCGGATGTCGTTGATAGGCAAAGCAAAAAGGAGGTATTTAAACGGAGGCTGCAACTCTCTTGAGCTTCTCGCAAAACAGAATGGATGTCGTGGCCGGCCATTGGTCCACAGCCAAGCTAAGCCTGCTGAGTAATATTTCCAACCTCAGTTCGAGCTCCACACCCAGCAAGATTACAGTGGGACCTCTCTCTCTCTCTCGGTTCGCCTCAGTAGCGCTAAGCAGCGATAAGATAGTTATAATCAACCAGCTCTTTTGTCGTCTTCACTATTCAAGATCGTTCATATTCGAACCCAATAAGAGATGCCTTTTTTTTGTTGTTGTCTTTTTGGTCCTTTTTTTGTTATATTTTACACTTTCGTTTACTATAAATTCACACGGTGTGTCGGAAGGGACGTCTGGAATAATATCCCTCCCAAGTGAGAGGAGATCGAAAGAACAGAGGCGACTCGTAGAGCACCTACACATCCAGACCGTCAACGACAACACCCTTGGTCCACTCCCACTGCAGGATCCTGGCCACCTCCTCGGCCGACTCCTCCGACACCATGGCGCTGATCATGTACAGCGCGGCGTCGACGCCAGCCGAGACACCGCCCGAGGTCACGACACGCAGCCCACCAAGACGCATGGCGGCGCGGCGGGCAATAAACTCCTTGCGCGAGTTGGATCCCTTGAGAGAGATGCTACCCTTTCTGTGAGGAAGCCCAAACGTGTTAGCCTTTTCCAGGTGTGCAATATATATACAGCTTTTCCGTGTGTGTCCCGTCGCTGTATCTTACCTCGCATTGGAAGGGCGGCGGCCGTCCGACTTGCGGCGGATGTACGGGTTGTCGTCCTCATCGCCGAGATCGAAACGAAGGTTGTTGACGACGTAGCGCGCGTCATCAATGACGTCGGTGCGCTCGTCGAGCTCACGGGTGGCAGCCTTGCTGCAGAGGTTCTCGAACGTGGTGAAATAGTCGGGGTGGGTGGTGGCCGACAGGCCGGCCAGGATGCCCAGGTCGGCCAGGAAGAGGGCGCCGGTGCAGATGGACAGCAGCGAGCGCTCGCGTCCCGGGTTCTCCTTCTGGAGCTCGGCATAGGCCTTGATGAGCGGCAGCGGCTCAGCCTTGGCTGCCAAAACGCTGGGGGTATTGCCGCCCACGACGACGAGGAGGTCAAACTCTTCGAGACGCTCGTGGGCCTCCTTGAACGAGATCTGCGAGCCAATGAGGACGCCCTGGTTTGAGAGAACCTTGGGCTCTGCGCCAGCGATCGTGACATCGAAGGCCTTGGACTCTGTGGATAGGGGAGGAGGAGGGGGAAAACAGTCAGCAGCCGATCATACCAGGCGGGGTCTTCCGCCGTGTGTTTTGTGTATGCAGTGCACTCGATGTCACGCGATATCCCAAGACACGATGCGTGCGATGGGCACAGCGAGTACGGCGCAGAAGCACGAGGAGTTGTGGTCATTGGCAGCCAGCTCAGGCTGACGACAACTCACCTTTGTCCTTTTGGTCGTGCAGGGCCCAGGTGAAGGCCTCAAGAGGACCAGCCATGTCCATGAGGTCGAATTTCTCATGCAGGACAAACAGGACCGAAATCGGCTCCAGGTCTGCCACTGCGGACGTTGATGCAGCCATCTTGCTGACGTTGAATGCTATGGAGGGAATGGGAAAAAGGGTGCGTAGGGGTCCAGGATTGCGGCCTGATGGGCTTGGGGGATGGAAGCGGGGTGTCGTCTGCAAGGAGCAAAGAAGACACGGTGAGCGACGAGAGGGAGAAGAGGAGCAGCAGAAAAGCGGCACGGCAGAAACAGCTGGCGAATGGGCTTCTTAGGTAAGGTCTCAAGGCGGGTTTTCTTGAGAGAAATTGGTGAGGGGGGCGGACAAAATTGGAGGTCAGATATAGGAAACGAGGCTTCGCTTGCAGAGAAAGAAAAGAAGAAGGGGAGAAGAGGAGAAGAAGAGGAGAAAAAGAAGGAGAAGAAGGAGAAAAGAGAGGGAGAAGGAGAGAGGAGAGGGGAGAAAAAAGAGAAACACATGCACTGGGGATCTCCAATTCCCATGCTATATGAGGAGCTGATGGGATCACGAGCTCCCTCAACCCTACCCCACGTGAGGCCACTTCGCTGCTCAAGTCGTCTTCTTTGTCGCGCCGCTGCGTCCAGGCCAGCTTCATGCTCAGTCCACCCGGAGCTCCGTGGTACCGCAACTAACAGGGGAGGCACAAGGGGAGCTCTCTGGCCATTGCTGCTGCTTTTCTGGGGCATGCCCCCACTTGCCTGACCAGGCCGTGCCAGTGCGGGTACTTGGCCGAGCGCTCTGTCTTCTGTGTCACGCCAGGTACCGCCCCCCTTAGATCGCGCCCCGAGACCTGGCGTATTAATGTCTCTGGCAAAACGGCAGGCGCGACCCACTGCACGCAACGCGGGGTCGCTTTTGGTCTGGTCACCTGCACCTGTGCTTCTAGCGTACGATCGTCGTAACCTCTGGCCAAGAGACGTCGAGAAAAAAAAAAGTCCGCCCCAGGAAAACGCTATCTTGGCCACCAGAGTTTTTACCCCCCTCGCCACGAGCCGCAGCGTCCTCCTCCAACAACCACGCTCCGGGCAGCCTCAACGCATCTCTCCGAGTGGACATTGGCGCCATCGCAATCCCGGGCGGCTCTCACGCGTCTTCGTCCGGAAGCTGCACACGGAATTCCCGGTCGCCGCGCACAAAGCCGATTGGCGCAAGCTGGACGTCCCCTTTTTTTTGTTATCGCACCCTCTGGCTCTCTCTGTTTCCACCCCCCCNCCCCCCAGCTCGGCCACCCCCTTCGTTGTTTTCTGTCACCACGTCCCTTGGCAACGATGCCAGCCTTGCTGTCGGCGCAAAACGTCGAAGGGTGAATGCGAGTCGGCGTTCTCTCTCCATTGTCATTCCCGGGCGAGTGTGGTCTGGTGTCTCTTTGCAGGAGGCATTTCGCTCGCTGGATTGGCGCAATTTATGGTCTGATCCCTACATAATTCCCGACAGAACGAGTGATAAGGGCGGTTTCTTGCAGCCATGGCGTCATACAGGTACGTTCCTGCCAGCACCTCGCTCGAGCGTCGGTCGGACGACACGGTCAGCTAACCAGGGCCCTGAAGCTCCTCCCGAGACCTCGCCAGGGCCATCCAGTCTGCGCTCGCAGCCCCCCGGCTTCCCCTGCCAAACGACCTGACCGCCGCCGTCGAATCCTTCCTGGACAGACATGTCGAGAGCGACCAGGCCGCCGCTGACCGGCTGCATGACGACCTGCTCTCTGCGTTTCACAAATCCGTCCAGAACCAGCAGCCCATCCACTATGCCATGTTCCTAGCGGTCCTGTGTCGCCTGCGACCGGTCATCCGTTCTCCAGCACACGTTGTCGAATGGTGGGACAAGGTCATCGAACCAGTCATCGACTACCTCAGCCAGGAGCACGGCACTTCGCCCGAGATCCTGGCCAATGCGTCCGACTTCCTCGCGCCAGAGACCGTGGGCCAGGACGGCGAAGATGCGGCCGGCCAGGACACAGCCGACAGCACACCCGATCCCGTTGCCGTCCGGCTGCTGCAGAAATGGATGGACGTCTGCCACGCCGTGCAGATGGAGGGACGCAGCCAAGGGTGGTTGAGAAAAAAGCCCATCCAAAACACGCTCCTTGTGTTTGCCAGGCGGAAGCCAGTGGTGAGTCGATAGACGCCCCTTGTCTTTCCAAGGCAAGGGGGAAAAAAAGGGCAATGCGCCGAGGCCATATTATTGACTTGTAACCCAGGACTTCTTCTCTGTTCTCGACAAGTTCTTCGTCCAGAGAGACCACCGCCTCAGCTCGACGGTGCTACTCTCCGAGCTCATTCGCAGCGAGCCTCCGCATCTGCACCTGATCATCAAGTCGCCGCTGTTTGACAGCCTCTTGCGCTGTCTCCAGTCCGACACGTCCACAACCGCCGTGTCTTTAGCATTGACGTCTCTGATCATGCTTCTGCCAAACATGCCGGGCTCTATTGTGCCCTTTCTTCCGACACTTTTCAACATATATGCCCGCTTGCTGTTCTGGGACCGCGAACCACTCAGCGAGGACGAGGGTGGGACTAGAAGAAGCTTCCCTGAGCAGTTCGTCACGAACCCGCTATGGGAAAAGTGCTCATTCTCCCCAAAAATTGACGGCTCGTCAATTCCGCAACTCGAGATGTACTTCACCATCCTCTATGGGTTGTACCCGCTAAACTTTATGGACTACATTCGCAAACCCCAACGGTACCTGCGGCACGCCAACGCAATGGATGCAGACGACGTGGAAGTGCAGCCGTCTCAGATTCGCGATCGCTCGCAGAAGTACCAGCAATGCCACCTGCTGCACCCCAACTTCTACAGTCTCACGATAGAGTCGGAGAAGACTGATTTTAGTCGTTGGATGAGGTGTGCTACAGCAGATGTGGCTGCCGGGTGTGTCGCATTGCATGTAGACACCGACCACTGCCTCACTCACCAAGACACCAGCCTTGGCATATCGCTGCCGGGAGCCTCCGCGAATCCCAGCACAACCGCTCATGTCTATGGAAATGCCTCTCGTAATTCCTTGACAGAGCCGTGTGCAGACGAGGCCCGCAGCGAGGCGCTTTTGAGCCGGTCTCTTGATGCCACTGTACCCATGCCAGATGTGCGCCTGTCTATGTCTACCGGCGGCGCAACGCCTTCTGTCAGCAGCCGGGCGCCTTCGGCAAATCTGCGGGGAAGCTCACAATCGGGCTATCCTTCGGAAAACTCGGCCCAAGATGCAGACGGCGACAGCCCGACGCTTCCTGCACTGCTCCCGCAGTCAGGGTCGCGAACAGACTTGCAGGGCCTGATTGAAACCAATAAAGCCGTCCGAACTGGGCTGCAGCAAAACCTGGACAACGACAGCGTGCCTTCGCTCTCTCTGAGCCATTTGGAATCGGGGCCGGCAAGATCATTCTCCCAAGCGATGCCGTCAGGGCCTCAGATGCAGTCGAGTACGCTGGCTTCGGCGCAGCATTCGGATACCAGGAATACGGGTTCCATCGATCAGCTGACGGACATGCGGCGACAGATTCTGCTCCTCAAGAACGACCTCAGTTTTGAACGATACATGATCCAGCAGCACCTGGCACATATTGGATGGCTGCGGCGAAGCAACGTCAGACAGGCCGTGACGGAAGCGGAAACCCAAAATCTTATTCTCGCCAACCGGACACTGAAGCACCGCCTTGAAGAAGCAAAAAAATCCGAGGCACAGATCAAGAAAGAAGCCGAGATGAGCCGCAACCGGTCCAAGAATTGGGAAGATTCACTGTCGAGAAAGTTGCGGATGCTGCGCGAAGCGCAAAAGAAATGGACCGATGAAGAGTCGACCCTTCGGCGCGACCTAAAGATAGCACAATCTGAAAGCCAGCGGCTTCTCCTGCTCGTGTGCGAGAAGGAGGTAGCCGAGCTCAAGGTTCAGCAAGACATGAAAATGCTCGAGGAAAGCACAACGGAGATGAACCACCTCAAGGCTGAAGTTCAGCGACTCACAGACGTGGAGCAGGAAAGCAAAGAGATTGAGAAGCAACTCAAGGAGGCACATGAACAGGCAGCCATTACCGAGAGGAAGTTGGAGCTGGCATGCATGCGGCTGGAGGCGCGCGAGCTGGAACTTGGAAAGACGCGAGACTATTACGAAGACCAAGTGACGGAACTGAACCTCAGGTTGGCCGAGCTGCTACCCACCGGACAGAAATCCAGATACAGGGGAAACCTGGCAGACACCAAGGCGCTAGTGGAGGCAGCACTGGCTGCCAGCCGCGCCAGGCATCTCGAGCTGCAGAAGAACCACACACGGCTTGTGCGGAAGTACACGGTCCTGCAAGCCAAGACGATGGATCAGGCTACCATTTACGACGACGTAACGGCGACGGGGCTGAGGAGCGACATGGCATCAGTCGTATCGGATCCAGACACAGAGGGGTCTGGCATGCTCATCAGCCAGTCAACCGGAGGCGGTGGCGGAGGCGGGAGCAGCGTCGGCAGCGCGGGCAGTGGGGGCTTTGCGGTGCGTCACCGGCCACGTGTGGCCTCGGATGCTGGCTCGCCAGAAGCAATGTCGCCAACATATTGGAGTGGGCCGATTTCGAACAGCCTTGGGACCGTGCTGTCTGCCGGGCCGGGGCAGAGTTCTGCAGTACGGCGGCCGTCGACGCCATCCGGGGCCGCCTTGGGTGGCAGCTCGCGGGGTGAAATGCCCGGCATGTCTGGGATGTCTGGGATGTCTGGGATGTCTGGGATGTCTGGGATGGCGGGGATGGCAGGGGTGGCGGGGATGCAAGGTACGACAGGGAACACAAGCCCGCAGGCAGAGCGGTACTACGGACGAGGTAAGCAGATTCGCGCAGACCCATGCAGAGAGATCCACGCAGATCTGTGCAGATCCATGCATACAGTGGCACACATGGCTTGGACAAAGCTACCCGCGCAACGCTGGCTTGGCAGTCACTAACACAACGAACAAAATACAGGCGGCGTGCAGAACGCGCTTCGCAAGGAGCGGAAGGACAAGAAGCGGGACGAGTCGGACAAGAAGGAGCGCAAGCCGTCAAGCGGTGGGATCCGTGGGATCCGGGGCTTTGTATAAGTGGGAAGGGCAATGTAATTTGTACGGTGTACGACAAAGTGTGGGCGATGTGAGGCAGGTCACACTGGGGCAGTGGCGACAGACCACCGGGTCGCATTAGTGGGTGTTTTTCATGGACATAACAGCAGAATACCATCGTGTATACATACGTGTATCAGTGCAGTGTTTTGGGGTCTCTGCACAGCACAACAGGGAACAAAAGAACCGTGGAGTACAAGCTGTCGACATACGGACTGGAACGGACGGCAAGGTGCGGCAAAGTATGCAGGACGGCAACACAGGACGTCCCGGGAGTGCTGGGAGTTTTTGGGCGGGCCAGATGGCTGGGGACATGCGACTAGGAGGCACCATCACGAACATAGGACGGGGGATGTGCATAGTATCCATTTTCTTTTGGTCTTTTGGCTTGTCCTGTCTTCCGTGCTCTGCCCATTTGGCTGGCCCAGACGACCCCGGCGGCCCGCTCGCTGAGCTGGATATTGTGCGCGACTCTGTGGTCCTGGACGGCGCACAGGACTCCATTCAGCTGCACGCAAGCTTTTTGTGCGATCCACAGGAACAATGGCTTCGCTCGTGAGGCGGCCTCTCTGAAACAAGACAACATTGTTCTTTTTCGCCGAATGCGCACAGAGCTAAGGCCGGCACTGGCGCACACTGCTGGGGACAAACGGAGCGTCTGGACCTCTGGACCCGCCAGCCCCCCCCCCCTACCCCCTGTCACCTGTCAAGACGAAGCGACCCTGTCCAATGGCAGGGCGCAGACGAGTGCGAGTATCCACTCTTAGCCACTATCCGCACCTTCCCTTCGCAGGGAGCCAGCCAGGGCCACACAATCACCACTTCCCCCCCTGCGAGCTGTAAGATACATAGTAGCAGTTACGAGTAATAGTGCCCATTCCCCAGCCACCCCCATTTTGCGTGGTTCGCCGCATCCCAAACAGCCACCCGCCACCAAATATACCTGCGCAGGCAGGGCCAGCCAGCTATTAGCTAACTAGCCTATGCAGCCAGGATAGACACACGGGACAATCGAGTGGCAGAGAGCGCGGGCATTCCCTCGCATGCAGAGGAGCGAGCAGTTGTGTGTGGTGGGCAGCCTGTAATCGTAGCGCGATCACGGCTGGACAGGCTCCTGCCTGCGGTTCTCTGGTTTCTCTGGTTCCTGGGTCGTCGCTTCCTTTTTCTGATTTCCAGCCTCCCGAAACATTTCCTCTCTTTTAGTTTGACTTTCCCAACTCTCTTCTGTTCCTCCTTCGTTTCCATCTCTTTCTTCTTTTCCCCTTTCTCGCAAAGTTTCCGCCTCCTTGCATGTTTTTCCCGGATTTTCCTTTGTCGTCGTCAGCGTAGCACCCGACACAACAAAACCTGGTGATCCCGCTCGTTTCTAGGTCTCTTGCGCCACTCCCACCTTTCTCTTTCCCATTTTTTCGTTCTTTTTTGGCTGCCCTTCACAACAGGCAGACCTGGCAATCGTGAACTCTTCTCCACGGAATTGGTCACCTTCGGTTTTGAACTCCACTCCCGATCTTCAATCGCTCTCTCTCTCTCTTCGACCTCGACCTGATCTTGTTGATCATCCACCTGGGGGTTTGAAAGTAAACAAACCCCCGCTACTGCAAGCTGGTGCAGCTCTTATTTAGCTCGCATTTCCACAGCTGTCTCTTCGCACTTGGCGGCACTTGGCGGCCTCTCCTTCGCTGCTCGTCGCCACCGCACTTCCGCCAGAGGACCGACTGCCTCATCTACGACAGCTGTCGTCTTTGCCGTCCTCCCGGCGAGTCCCAGACACACTATCGAGAGCACACAGTGACGAGCTCGACACGCTTTTGCGGACTCACAGCGCCTTGCAAGTACAGCCTTATTTTTCTTCCCCGCGTGTGCATTCCAGAACGATCTTTGGCGCCGCACACATTCCTCCTTCCGCCTGGTCACTTCGGCTGCACCCGAGACAATCGGCCAAATGGCGCCGTCTTCACTACCGCCGCCCGACGGCAGCACCACCAACAACGCCGGCAACGACGCCGGCAGCGACGCCGTCGACTCCTCGGCGCTGGCCCCGTTCCGCAAGACTGCCAAAGTCTCTCATACACAATCGCCACCAGTCAAGCAACCACCACAATCGCTGCCAAACAAAGAGCAACAGCAGCAATCGCAACAACCAAAAGACGAGCAACAGGCTCAGCTAATACAGCGCCGCCGCGAGACACGACGACGCTTCCGCAGCAGCAAGCGCAGCAGGATAACAGACGACGGCCTGTTCGAGAGGGACGCCCTCCCCTCTCCAGTCTCCTCCGATCTCTTCGCCTCAACAGCCGCCCTTGTCGCACCCCGCGCCACCACAACCACCCCCACCACCATCCCCGGCGGCTACGGCGCCATCAACAACAGCCCCTCGCCTGGCGCTGTTGCTGGCATTGTGCTGGGCTCCGTTGCTGGTTTCCTGCTCCTTATCGCCTTGATCTACTCCTGCGTCAACATTGGCGGCGGCTACACCTGGGGCTCTAGCCGCTCTGAAGTGACCGAGCGCCGCGCCACCTCCGAATTCTTTGACACAACCTCTAGCTTCAGCTATGTCTCGCGCCGCAAGCGCCGTCACCGGGATGGAGCCACGGCAGCCACGGCAGCCACGGCAGCAGCGGCCATGGCGGCTGCAGCAGAGGCACGACGACACCGGCACTCGAGCCGACGGCACTCACGCCGGGACGACCGCTACGGTGCGCGCGAGACTGTGGAGGTGCGGCGCTCAACCGATCGCCGGTCACGGCCCACTGTTGTGGAGGAGCCACGGGTAGAGCGCGTGGTTGTGGAGGAGTCGCGGCGGCGACGGGCCGCCTCACCTGTTGTGGTGGCCGCCCCACCACCTCCGCTGACGACGACGACGCGCACGACGACGACGCGGATCGTCAAGGAGGTAGGCGGCTCCGACGACGACGGGGAAGTAATTGAGGAGACGGTGGTTGTGGACGATGGCGCGCCGGGAGGGCCCGTGCGCCGGACGACAACACGTCGGAGAGTGGCCGCAGAGGGCAGCAGCGTCAACGAGGACGACATGGAGATGGTGCGGAGCGATGACGACGAAGTGGTGGTGATTGAGGAGAACGGGTCACCACCGCCGGCGCGGGTGCACCGGCATCGGAGCTCCGCGGGTCCATCACGGCGGTCATCACGGAGGGAGAGCGGCAGTGGGCGGCGGTACTAAAGGGCAGACCGTCAAAGAAGGAAGAAAAGAAAAAAAAAATTCTGAAAAATTCCGCCAAAAAGAAGTTATTTGCGAGAGGCGTGGTGGTTGGGTTCGTTTATTTCTGTTCTGGATTTGTATTTGTGACATATTAACCTCGAGTGGTTTTGGATGGGTGGGAAAGGTAGGGTGGGCATGGGAAGTTGGGCTGGCTGGCTGGGAGGGATCTGGGAGGCGGCGTGGCTTGATTTTTCTGACTTTTGGAAGATACGGGAGGCACATTTTGGGAGGCGGCTCTGGTTTTTAATCTGGCCTGTTTGGCCGTTTGGCTTTCTGGCCGTTTGGCTTTTTGGTTTTCTTTTCTTTTTCTTGGACCTTCATCTTTCTTTTGTTTGCCTATCCATCCAGCGGACTATGCGGCATAACTTCTTTCCTCCCCTTTTCCACCGACTCCATCTACTGTCGTGTGTCGTTCTTTTTTCTTTTTTCTTCTTTTTTCTTCTGATTTTCATGCTTTTCTCTTTTCTTTTCCTTGGATTCCCCCCTTTCCTTGATCTTTCTTAGAGTAGATACACCCTCATGCACCATATTGGGCATGCACCATTCATCTTATTTTCTTATTTGCTATCCCACAGCCTTATTCCCTGTTGTCGACGTTTTGTTCTGGAACATACCGAGACATTGGTATAGCTACATATATGTGCGGAGAAGAAAAGAAAAAAGAAGTATATTATTCAGTACGAAACTTTGTTTGCCTCACTGCTTGTTATAAATACGAACCTGTGGGATGATTCGATTCGAGCGGGCAGGGTGCAGTGCGGTCACACACCCCAAGAAAAACATAACTCTGAAGCTGGAAGAAAAAAAAAACAGAGCAGTTCAGATGGCTTGTTTCTTCCCAAAATGTTTAAAAACTTGGACTTCTCTGTCCGCGGGCTTGTGTTCCCTGTCGTACCTTGCACAGAAATTCCAATCCATACGCATAACATGACGTAACGTGATTGATGCTTCCAGATGATAGCATTGTTGTTGTTCTTTTTCTCTAGCCTCGGCCCGTTGAATCTCCACTACACTGTGTGCCGTAAATCAAACCTTCAGAATGACATTTCCTGCTATGGTATCCCGATTCTTTTGGCAAAACACACAGAACAAACCAAATCGCAAATATAGACAAAAGCAAAGCCCAGCCGGCCAACCCCCTCCCCCAAAAAGATCTGAAAAAAAAATCAATACCCTTAATAAAAAGGATATGCCAAAATGCCGAAAACCAGCAAAGAAACAAATGAGGAAACCCGAACAACAAAAACCGAGAAAACCGAAAAACCCGAAAAAATAGACGAATATAAGCCAGACCAAAGTACCAGGAGACCAAGAGGAGACCAGAAAAAAAGTGCACCTGCCCAATAGAAGAATATGTGCGTGCAAAACAATGATCAATGTGTGTGTCAAAATATGCAGAGTCGACGAACTTGAGGAGTCGATGTCTTCCGCTTCGACATATCAGAATCCCCTGCCCCCCCTCCTTCTATCTTCCTCAGGCTCTTTCTTTCTTCTTACATACCACCACCGCCACCGCCACCCATGTTCGCTCCGCCGCCCCCACCGCCTCCACCGCCGCCACCGTTCTGCTGCCCGCCAAAGAAGAAGCCGTCGAACAGATCCAGTTGTTGCCCATCATTGAAGTCGTGGTGCATCCCCTCCCATCCAAAATTGAACCCAAAGTCCACTTGCGGATCGGGCATCAGACTGCCCTGGCCTGTCGGGTCGCCCCCCGCACCAATACCGCCGCCCGAACCAAGACCGCCCCCACTCAGACTCTGTAGGAACTCCATTCCTTGCAAGTCCGCAAACGGCTGGCTGGCAGGGCTGTAACTGGTTCCGGCTTGTTGTTGCTGTTGTTGTCTCTGCTGCTGTTGCTGCTGGATGGGGTTTAGAAACGAGGCGGCGACTGGTGTCGGGGGTGTGCCCTGGATCGATGGCGACATGTGCGTGCCAGCCCCGACTCCGGCTCCGGCGGTACCAGCCACGCCAAACGGCGAGGCCGTCGGCTGGGTCACCGTCGGCGACGTCAGCATCCCTGTCGGGTCCAGAACCGATCCTTCGGGCGAGCCTGCGGCACCGCCGCCCGAGCTGGCGTTGCTGCGAGGCACGGTCGGCGTGCTCTGCATCATGGAGAACCCATCTGGCTCCACTTTGATGTTGACCATGCCGTTGCCGCTGCTGCCTCCATTCGCACCCGCACCCATACGATACGCTCGAGACTGCTGTGCGCCGAGACGTGGCATCTGGACGGTAGTCGATGCTGCGCTCGTAGAATACGCGTCGCTTTCGGACATGTCGTATTTTTGTTGGAGTTGTTGTTGCTGCTGCTGCAATTGCTGCTGTCTCTGGTCGCCCGACCGACGGGTGTGGTGCCGTTGTGAGCGGGGAAGGGCAGGGACGCCGGCGGCACCGCTGGTCGGGGCACCGCCGTTGCCAATGGAAATCGACTTGTTGGACAGGGAAGGCGAGACCTCGGTGCTTCCACCGAAACCCCAGTCCACCCGGCCCCCGCCTCTCGACATGGAATGGCGCCGCGAGCCGTAGCCTTGGTTTATGGCCGCGTGGCCGAAGCCGCCGGTCGAGTTGGCCATTTTGATTGTAGCCTTGGCCGTCCGGTCAAACGCGTCACGGCACGCCTCGGCCGGCGGGCACTTGTCGATCAAGTCGGTAAACACAGACGTTGCTGCGAGTATGGTGAAGTCCACCTCGTCCATGCTCTAGAGGAGTCAAGTGTGTCAGTGCGGAGAAAACGATGCATACTAGTCGGGGAGGAGACGTGGCCGTGAGAAATCGTCCAATCACTCACCAGGCGACTGCGGACAACGGGCGAGTGCCAAATGGCATAGAGGTAGGAGATGCCGGCCATGAAGAGGTGATGGGTGGCCAGGTAGGTGTAGTTGACGAGACCGACAAGATGCAGCTGGCGGTAGAGGCGCAGGATCTTCTGGCCTGCCTCGGCCACCTTGAGGTAGACCCGGTCTTCGTCCTCGCGCAGCTCCGTGTGGTAGGCCGTCGGGCTGTTGACTTCCTTGGACGTGTGGTACTCGCTCTCGAACACGGCCGGGACACTGAGGCTCTGGCGGTACAGCATGATGATGGCCTGCCAGTAGTTGAGGTCCAGGAACTCCGTCGAGAAGGCGACGCCGTTGTCGGGCCGGGGAGGCACAGACGTCTTCCAGTCGTACAGCCGCTCGTCGATGTCGATGCGCCACGACCGGAACGAGTCAAACTTGGACAGGTAGGGCGACGGCAGGTCGGAGTTCATGTACGCCTGCGGTGGCTCCGTCGAGGACGCACGCGCGACCTGGGCCTGCTGGTACTGCAGGACCTGGATGATCTCGGACTGCAGCAGGCGCAGACGGAAGTAGTGGTGGGCGACCCGCTTGTAGGTCGGCTCGTTCGGGTCGTGGTCTTCCTTGAGGAAGCCGGTGTGGGTGATGAAGCGGTCGTCCAGCAGAGAGGGGAACTCGGTGGTCATCGCCAGGTCGGAGATGCTTGGCGGCCGTCCGACGCAGACGCTGACCAGCCGGTCAAACGAGTATGTGCACCACCACAGCCGCCGGCGCAGATCCCGCACGTACTCGCGCCGGCCCCGTTCGCGCGCAACCACTTCGCTGGAGGCGCCCCCGGGATTTGTCAGGCCTACGTCCACATCCTTGCCGTCCTCGTAGTACAGCCCAAGATCCACAGCCAACCGCACGGCAACGCCGACAATGTACCACAGCCCCGGCGGCACCGGGCGCAGCAGCGCAAAGTTGGCCAGCAGAAGCACCGCCTGCAGCTCGTCCAGGCCGCCTCCGCTGTTGCTGAGACAGGCCTCCAGGTGGATAATGGCGCTCGCGTGGTACTCCTCCGGCTGGCACTGCCGTGGCCGGGCCACCTCGCCGCCCTCGCCGCCGTCTTGGCCGTCGCCGTTTCCATGCGCGGGCTCCGTCTTGGGGTTGTCGCCCATGATGATGCCGCCTCCAATGGCAAACACCATGTTGAGCATGTACAGCTCCTTGGGGCCACGGATGCGGCCTTCGTCGGCGTAGGCCAGCTCGAACATCTGCATAAAGTCCTCGCGGTGCAGCACGGGGATCTGCGGATTGGCGTGCTCAAAGTAGAGCGACACGAGCTTGTAGCCAATGTCGCGGTCGGGGAAGTCGGCCGGGTTGATCGTGGGCTTGGTGTGCAAGCCAAAGAATGAGTCGCGCATCGAGGTGCCCTCGCTGATGGCGCCGTTGCCTGCGATCGGCTTGTAGGGCCGGACGCCAGTTTTCTCAGAGGTCGACTTCTGGTCGGAAACCGACGACTGGACCGCTGCAAAGACGACTCGCGCAAAGGTCATGCCCCCGGTCGAGGCGAGATACCGCGGGTTGGCAATGCCCTGCGAGCTCGACACGCCCGACTTGGACGCCAGCCTCGGCGGACGGCTGTTGGTCGAGGCACCCGCCGCGCCATCGGTGCTGTTCGCTTGCCGGCCTCCTCCGCTTCCGCTGCTTCCGGATGCGCCAGAACCACCCGCAACCAGAGCGCCGCTGGAGCTGCTGTTGCCGCCGTCGTGTAGCTCCGGATAGGAATTGCGTCCTGCGTCGTGGACGGCCTTCGTTGTGCTGGAGTGCTCGAGCTCCTCGGCCGGTGGGTAGGCGATGTTGTTGGCCCGCAGCAGGCCTTCCAGCTGCTCGACTCTCGTCTCTAGGTAGAATACATAACTGGTCACAAGTCAGTGTCCCGCCCTTTTTTTTTTGTTGTCCTCATTTCGCTCGCTCTTGTTTTCTTTTCTTGTCCTCGCTTCGCTCGCTCTTGTTTTCTTTTCTTGTTCTCGCTTCGCTCGCTCTTGTCCTCGCTCGTGTTTCTTTTTCTTCTTCGCTTCGCTGGCTCTCGTGTTCTTTTCCCGTTCGCTCGCTCCTCTCTTTCCTTTCCTCGCCCACGCGCCCGTCCTCGTGCATCTTCACCCCTTCTTCCCCTCCCTCTCGCTCTCTCCGCCCTGACGCGCCCGTTTCCTCGCCCCGCTTCATCTTCCGCACTCACCTTCTTGGAATCTCCCGCTTCGTAATGGGGTCGTAGCCAACACATGCCACACCGGCCTTCTCGCAGCTGACACAGCTCGGCAGTCGTTGGTCGCATCGGTTTTTTCGTAACCGGCAGCGGTTGCAGGCGCTGACATTTCGAAAGTTGCTGCTCTGGCCAAGCTTGGCTCCGCCGCCGCCGCCGCCACTGCTGCTGCTGGCATGGACTACCGCCGCGCCGTTTCCGTGGCCGCCGCCTGGCGGATTGCCGTTGGCTGCCGTCTCCGTTGTCGGAGATACCGATGCGACCTTGGGTAATGCCGAAGCGGGTGACTGGGTATCTGGCGACGCTTGCCGGGGTCGTTTGGCGGGAAGGAGATCCGGGGACGGCGGCGAGTGAGCCGGCATTGTGGAGGATGTCGCCGCCGCCGCCACAATGGCTGTTGTGTGATGCGGTAATATGCGTGCGGGTGTTGGGAGTGCTGGGCGTGTTGGAAGTGTTTGGGGGCGCGCGTATTTGTTGGTGAGATGTTAAAATATGGTTTTGTATACTTTTGCACTTAGTTAGCAGATAGGTTGGCTGCTGCTTCCAGATAAGGAGTAGTCGCACAAGTTCGGCAGCGCAGGAAAAAAGAGTGCGCGCAATCGTGGACGCGCGATCCTCCGGGGTCAAACCCTCAGAGCCAACAGCCGTCGTTGAGGTTTCTCGCCCAGCGCAGGCAGGGACAAGGAGCCCCGTTTCGGTCTTCCAAGCCGGGTTCCGGTCCGGAGAGTCGGTCGGTCGCGCAAATAAATTGAGCAGCCTCTCTTCCTTCTCGACAGCTTATTCGGCCAGGAACAAATGGAGAGCGAGCTCAAGGTTCGGGCGCGAGGTTCCTTATCACCGCCGTTGTCGGTGGCCGCTTGGTCGCTCCTTTTTCGTCTTCCGCTTCGTCTTCTGCTTCTGATGCTGCTGCTGCTGCTGCTGCTGCTGCTGCTTCGTCGTCGTCGTCGTCGTCGGCACCCGTCGGCTCTGCTACCCCATCTCTCTTTCCCTCGCGGCTGTCAGCTGCTAGCTGCCGGCTTGAAAGCTTTCCTGTCGTTGAAGACAGTTTCTGTCGCCGTTTATCCGAGAGCCTCTTTTTTTTGGAGGGGGGGGGGACTATTCTGCGCGCTCCGGGGTCGCTGTGGTCCCTTCGGGCTTGGGATTTGCCGGCACTCTGATTCGCTCGGGTGCAATTGCCGTACGCAGCGGGCGCAATACCTCGTTCGGCTGTGTGTGTATTGTGTGCAAATGATCGGGAGCGCAGGGCGGGGAAAAACAGAAAGCGTGCGATCAAGTATCACAACGTCGGATTTCCAGGGTGGGAGCGTGCGAGAGTGCGCAAGCGTCAGTGTGTAGCCACGCGCGCCACACAGGGAATGAGAAAACAAGAGAAAAGGCAGATAGTATGGCCTGGTTTTTTTTTCGGGGATGTGTATTTTTTCACGCCTGCTAGGCTTATCCGAACTTATCGGCGGGGGCGTGGAGGACGGGGCGACCGCTGCAATTGGGGGGGGGGGGCTTGGGGACCGGCGTGGAAGACAAAGAAGGGAGTATCGAAGAAGTCTGGGTGTGATGGGGCTGGGCTGGAGAGTAGTTGAGATCAAGCAAGGGAGAGCTATGACGAGGCGGAAAAGAGACGAACCCCAGTTTTGGTCAAATGAGAACGGCCGTGTTTTTAAGAGAAGAGAAAAACAGGACGGAGAGAAACAGAAGAAAAAGAGCTACTAATAACGGGGGGTGGAGAGAGAGAGTGTGTGTGTGCGTGGGGAGGAGAGGCCGACGTCGTCGGTGCGACAGCCGTGGAAGAGAAGAAAAAAAAAATCGTGAAATCAAATGACACGCAAACGATAAAAGGGTGGGCAGCGAAGTGGACGGAAATGCTGCCGGGCACGCCTGGGAAAAAACTTGGCCAGAAGAAGAAAGAAAGAGAGGCAGACACTCAGGGGAAAAAAATTGCTTGAAAACCCTCTCAGCTGCTCCTTCCTTTCTCTGTTCTCTGGCTCTCCTCTCTTGCCTGTTTTGCATCGTGGTTTTCTTGGTCGCTGCTTCCGCCTTTGAGCTGCGATAAGAGAATCTCGACGAATCATCGTGCGGCTTTGATCATCGTCCCCTTCTGACCTTGTCTAATTACAGAGTACTCGCGCTTCCCCTATCGGCGTTCTAGTCGGTTCAGGTCAGCGACGCCCCCACTTTTATTCTCCCAGCCACGACGGTGGGGGACGTCCCCGTTTTTTGCGACGATGCTGCTCTTTGCTGTGTAGTTCCCCCTGGACCAGAAGCTAGGACCCAGCGCACCCGCTCTCTAGTACACTCTCTCTTATACGATATACCTCCGACCCACGCTTTCTTTTCCTCTTCTGGTACCATGCCGTTGCGCAGTCGGCCAAAAACAAAGCTTAACGGCCGGGCGGCATAACAAAGTGTTGAAATTCTGCTGTTAGAAATCTGAGCAGGTGAGCAGCAAAAAAAAAAAGACCAATAAAAAACCCAGAAATGAGAAATAAAGACCAGAGCTAAATTCCGCATAGTCTTCCTGGGCGAGCGGGATTCCCTGGCAAGCAGGCCGACATTCCGCAGCTGTGATGTACAAATATAAAAAGCAACCCCGATATATCTATGTAAGATACGAGTACGATGGCCACCACCCTTATCTGGGCCATACCTTCCCGTACGGTGGTAGCCCCCAGGTCTGTCAGATATTCCAACCCGGCGATCCCATCTACTACTATTACTGGCGGGCTGGGATCAGCTTCGTATGTATTGTACCGTGTGTATGTATGTAGCCTTACCACCTTGTCGCTGGACCAAACGGGAAAACGATCTGCCATCTCAATTGGTGGAGCCGCACCTTTGCCAACCGCCACAATCCTCCACAAGGCGGGAGGAATGCCTTCGCTGCTGCACTGCCAGCATCCAACACCCAATGCAACAGGGCAGCAACAGAAATGCAACAATGTGATGCGTCTGGACCGCAGACGCATCGAATCATGCGTCAGGGCTGGCTCTCCATGGCACACGTGACGCCAGATTGCAGCATGCATGTTTGGTTGGCAGAGGCCAGAAGAGGACTGAGACAGCTCTAGCTGACTACCCCTCAAAAAAGTACCCCGAGTACAAAACAGTCACAGTCATAGGCACAGGCAAAGCAACTCAAATGAATTGGATGCCAAAAACACACAGGATATCTGGCTCGGTTATCGGATCAGGTGTATTGTAAGCAAAGGCCAGAGCTGGTAAGCCTGGGAGAACAAACGATAATTCATGAACAAGATGGTATCTGGCAGAAAGGGGGAAGGAGACTGAGACTCGATGATAAATAACTAGGACATAAACCCTGACAATGAAACCCCCAAATGAAGGAAAATGAGACCAGCACAAAAAATATAATAGAAAAACAACCATGGTCATAATATGCTGATCTAGGTTCCCTGCAAATCGTAGACGTGTGTGTATATGCGCATAACCCAATACCCTTTGTGATAGCATGCCCGAGACCGTAATTTGACGCCGCTGTGCAAAAAAAAATGAAACACATAGAACAGATAGGACATAAAATGACAAGAAAATAATCCCACAAAGCTTCATCTGCAAATAAAAGAAAAGAAAAAAACAGAAAAAAAAACAAAACAGCAGCTCAGTGTGCTTCACGAGAGGAGAGAAAGCAATAAGGAAAAAAAAGAAAAAAAAAAGATACTCAATCCTCGGCAACTATTCATCGTCTTCAACACTGGGACGCAGAACCTGACTGGCATGCTCCGTTCGTCCCGACTCGATGTCGTCGGCTTTCTCTTCCATATTGCCGTCTGGCGTCGCAGTCAGCTGCAAGGCCACAAAGGCACCAGCTACAGCAACGCCACTGCCGCACCACCATGGCAGGGTGGAATAGCCGCTCTCCAGGCCGACAGCATACAAAAATCCTGCGATGGCGGGCCCGAAGGCGCGGCAGAGACTGGCCGCCGATGCCGATACGCCGTTAACCGTACCCAGAGTGAGTGGGCTTGGCGCGAGGTACAGAGTGATCAGGGCGTTGCTTGGGTAGGCGAGCGTCGAAAACGTGCACTTACAGACGATGACTAGGTACACGCACGGCATTCGCAGGTTGTCCGGCAGCAGGACCAGGTAAGGCGTGACCAGATACAAAAGAAAGTAGGGTATGGCGACCATCTTGAATAGCCGTAGCGCTCCGATCCGTCCAATGACGAATGGAAACAGAAATGAGTTCGACAGAAGCGAGTAGAAGCCCTGGACAGCCATGACCATGCCGATGGTTTGGTTATTGAACCCGAATCCGCCCGCGAACTTGAATGGAAGCGAAATTTTGTCGTAGTCCGGCCTGTCAGTACTGAGGAATATGGGCAGGAGCTGATCAAATGTCATAGTGTGGCTAAAGTTTGGTTAGCATTTTGGTTTCGTGTTTCTCTTTTTCTCTTTTTGTTTCTCTGTTTCCTTCTTTGATCGCTATTGATCCTGGTATGTACTTACAAGGCAAGAATACCAAACGAAATGGTGTTGAGGATGATTGGTCTCGTGAAAATCTTGCCCGATTTACGGGTGCCGTCCAAGTCTTCCGATGCGGTGGATGATCTCTGGTCCATGGAATCAAGCGACTCAAGTGTCTCTGGGAGGCTGCTACTGCTGGGGGAAGAATTAAGGCGAGGTGAGGTTTCCGTCGTCCGATAACCAGGAAGTTGCTCGTCGGCATCAAGGAGTGGCTCCTCTTCGTCGAGAAGCTGCATCTTCCGGCTCATAACGCAGCTCTTGCGCCAAGTCAGAAGCGAGATGAGCTTGTCGCCCAATTCCCTGCCGCAGTCACGCTCGTACTTCTTGATTGGGTGCGTCTCCTCGAGGAACAGAACGCCAACGGCAACACCGATAAACACAGCCACAGCGCTGAAGATGTTGGGGAGCAGGTACGGGAATTTGTCCCAGATGCTTCCTGGTGGGAAGATACCCGGGTAGAATTTGCACGGCCGAGCCAGGGCACCACCGACGGCGGGTCCAATCATAGAACTATTGTCAAAGGTCAGAAACATGGCGGACTTGTCTTGATATGACTAGATCAAAATGGGGGCTTTGTCAGAAAGGAGCTGAGTCCAACAACGAACTTACCCGATGCACCACACGGCGGGAATGACAGCAAAGGCACGTCCTGTTAGGAATTGATTAGAAACTGTCGCTTGTCGCATCATATAGGAGACAGTTGCATACCTTGGTGCTCCTTGGTCTTGATAAGCTCGCCGACAGTGGTCTGCATAACGCCAATATTTCTGGTATTGTTGGTTAGAGGAATTGTCACACAAAACAACGAGACAATGAACTGGATGGAACATACCCATTGAGAAGACCACCGAGAGCCCGTGCAATGAGGGCCACTGTAAGATTCGGGGCAAAGCCGAACAGGAGGACGCTCAGAGCCGTACCGGAAAGACCTGTAATCAGCACGGGCTTGCGGCCAATCCGATCACTGAGACGGCCCCAGAACATGCCGGTGAGGAACTCGGCAAATGTGAAAGCAGAGGTGACGAGACCAGCGTAGAATGAGATCTGCTTGTCATCCTCGGTGATGTGGAAATCCTGGATCATGAAGTAGATGTAGGGGAAAATTCCCATGAACGCAATTGGTTCACACAGCCGGCAGATGGCTATTTTTCTGGTTAGTTTGCCCTATTCAGACAAGGGAAACTGGGGGGTGCTGAGGACACGGCGGTCCACCATCACAAAATGTACTTACCTAGGACGACCATCTGCCGTACGGGGAAGGGAGGGTTCACTTTCTTCGCCGTGGACGAGTCATGTGCAGATGAGATAGCCGCTTCCCGTTGGGGAGAGGCGAGAGATGATGGAGACCTCATGACGGTTCAGGCAGGCGCTTGCCCGCTTGGTCTGCCAGGCTCGAGGCAGATAGTGGCCTGGCCTGTTTGGCGGCCTGGTCGCGGGTGTCGAGGCCGTGGGTATCCTGCAGGCAGCAACTGCACCTGGTTTTGGATAGCTTTGAAAGAGTGCCGACTGTCAAATGAGAGGTGCAGAAAACAGGGAGAAAGAGCAGGCTGCAGGATTCCAAGATCCAGTTGCAGTGGAGCCAGCCAGTCGAACAATAGGTGACGTGTGTGTGCTTCGATGTGCGAAGAGACCGCTGCAGTGGATGCTCTCTGTGCTTTGGTGCACAAGTTGTAAAAACCAGCGAGCCAAGTCGGCTGAGAAGGCCTTCGTCGTGTTGGTGTTATCTGGAGGGCGCAATGGGTGTTGGTTGTGTAGAAGAAAAAGACAGCATGAGTGAGCGCCGTCTCTTTGTGTTTGTTGGAGGTGACTAACAAAGCAGGTGTGTGATGTCACAAAGGGGAAATCAACAAAACAGGAAGGAGCAACCAACACAGTTCAGGGAAGTTGCCAGGCGGGGAAAAAGGAAGAAATATATCAAGTGATATGCGGAAGAGTGAGAGAGGGAGGACGGTTTATATAGAAAGTGGCAAGGAGAAGGAAGAAGGAAGAAGAAGAGAAGGAAGGAGGAACAATACGATATCTAGGATCAACACAGGCGAAGGGAGGGGAGTGTAGAGTATTTGAACTGGCTTGCACATCCGCTTCCCAGAAGGGACGACAAGGTCACCGGATCCATTGGGAAGGCACGACCAACGAGGAAACAAAAGCCAGGTTATTAAAAAAACGAACAAGGGGAAGGCGCATAACATGAGAAAAAAATAAAAAAAAGGGGGGGGGGGG
>PCDI01000012.1:0-18517 GCA_002778195.1 Raffaelea ambrosiae
GGGGGGGAGGCCGGGGGGATGCTTGGGTGTGGCGAGTGAGACGACTGAGAAGATCAAGACACGGACGAGGACAAGAGACACAAAAAGGGTGGAGATATGGCAAATGGGCAAGGCGGTTCAGACGAGACAAGAAGGCCAGAAAAGGTCGACCAAATTAAACATGAAGCAGGCAAACTCGGGGAGGCGTCGAGACGAGAAGGGAAAGGGACCGCTTTTTCACCTGTGGGTGGCGGGTGAGCGTCGACGATCCGTGCAGTACGCTGTCCAGATGGTAGGTAACACGATGGGGAGGAAGCGGAGCAGCGGGTGAGGTGTGAAGGGGTGGGAGACCAAGTGAGAAACCGGGAAGTCTACTGGCGATGCCGCGGGGTGGTTGGTGGTTTTGCTGGACAGACGAACAAGAGGGAAGGCACGACCGAGTGACAAGTACAGTGCAATCGACGAGTCTCTGATGTGAGCCATGCGCGGGCAGCGTGCAGCACATGTATTCTTTCTGTCTGTGCAGATAGCGTACAAAAGAGGCAGGCACGCAAGCATGCGGTGTGCAAGGCAGGTTTCTGGGGGAAGGAGGGATGGAGGGATGGTGCCACGTCGGGCGATGCTACTACTATGTAACTATGTACATGCACAGAAAACGCAGGCGCGGCGATGCGGGCGCCGAAGTATCTCGCTCGCAGCAGGAAGGAGCGACGGTGTTGTTTTTGGTATCGTCGTCAATGCCATTGCGACGGAGAATAGTCGTCCTTTCTTTGCCTCGTTTTTCCCTTTTTCTCGTTTTTGGGGGGGGGGGGAGGAAGATCGCTCGCCGTGTCTTCATTGCGACCACTATGACATGCAATGCACAGCAATGCACAGCAAGCACCACATGCTCTCTGTCTGGCCGCCTCCATTGTCCAGGATGGGCTTGCGGTGGTGCCGGCAGCAAACAGACAATCGAGCGAAGCAAGGGGAGCGAATGGGGCGAATCAGAAGATCAAAATTTCCTCCTTGCTAGGCCAACATCACCGCCAGGCTGCATGACAACCTGTTGGACAATACGAACGAGATAGTGCCGCTGCTCGAGGACCGGCAGACTGACAGCTCTCTCTCTCGATGTACTACTATGTATGTACAGGGCAGGTTTCTCTCTTGCCATTCCTCTCTTTTGTTTTTGCTCATCGCGCCTCGCTTCTCTAATATCCCTGTTCCCAGCCAAATACTGACATCAATGGCTTGTCCATGACCATAACGTGGCTGATATGCAGCCAGGCATACTCTGTCCGGGGGCCACGCTTCTCTGCATGCGTCTTTGGCCATGTACATAGTATCTTTTCCATACTCGTACTCTGGCCCTTGCCGTACACCAGCCAATACGAGTACATGGGCGGTACAAAGTCAGAGACAGAGCACTCGTCTGCCCACCATCAACTGGCGGACAAGACACACCAACAACCCACAGACAACCCACAGACAGGCATTCGCATGCACGCAACCAGTTTTCCCGTGCGGGTCTCTCTGCTGATCTTTTTTTATCTTACCTGCATCCGCACGGAAAATACGACCAGGCTAATTCCCCAAATAGCACGATCAGGCCCGCCCGCTGTCGCTGCCCCATTGCTCCATCTGCCCCGTTCTGACGCTCTTCTTGAACGTCGTTGTAGCGTCATAGCAGGCCAGACTGCCTCCGGCAGAGGCCGTACTTGGGCCTGCGTCGGTCCTTGTTCTGGGCTAGCTCTCATCCGCGATGTTACCCTCAGGGCGGGCGACTTCCAAAATACCACGACCGAACCTGGCTCGGGAGGCCACAAGGAGACATGCGCGAAAAGAAAAAGAAAAGAAGAACATAAAAAAATACGTAGCTGGAAAACGCCCGCACAAGGCGCTCAGGGCAACGATACTCTGCTGTGCGGTCGTCGTCCCAAATGAATTCTTGGACTTCTATGGAGGCCCAGCCCATACGCTTTGATGCATTCATCTCTTCCGTGTCTCTCACAGACCCCCAGCTGAAAAAGAAGAAGAAAAAAACCCCCGAAGGAGCGGGAACCGAGCGCAGACAGCAAATGGAAAGGCCCCCAAAAGTGGAATACGAAAACAAAACAGATGCGACTACGCATGTACGGCGCATTGTACATAGTACTGCCCTCCGAATACGTGCATGCAGCAGTCCGGCACAGGCCAATCACAGCTCCTATCGGAGTTCACTACGGTAGACGCGCATTCACGTCTGGGGAAGAAAGATGGGCAACAACCGGCGAAGGAGCAAACATAAACAAGGGAGAGATGGGGAGGGGGGCCGTGTGAGTGAGTGCACGAGTGAGTGTAGTACGAGTGTACGGGTACGCCGTTGTTAGGGGTCCGTCATGCCGGCCACGAGAGCACGGTTAGGTGCAGCGAGGAGATACGCTACGAATACTGGCTGGCCACATTTGCGAATCCTCACTCTCGTCGAGTCCCCGGGTGCGGTCGAGAAGCGGGCAATTGGAAATGGATCTGGCCAGTTTGCAGGGCTCAGCGATGCCGTGTTAGCGTTTATCCTTCGCTGGATACGAGCACAATGATAGGAGGAAGCAGATATAACCGGGCATCATCCCACAGCGTCCAGGACAACGGCGAGTGGCCGCCAGGCGCCCACGTCCGTGCCGGTTCATGCCTGTCGTACATGATCGTACACCGTAGTATCCTGATGTGCGGTGGTTACGCTGTACAGACAGCACCATGGCTTCGGGACAATGCGTTCCTGCTTGCTCAGCGTCTGTGGGTGCATGGTTCTTTTTTTTCTCTGGTCTCGTTCCTTTTGCTTCGTGCCCGAATCTCCCAACCTGCATTACGAGAAATCTAGCCGGCGACGGGGTACGTGGAATATGGCTCGCGACGATATACCCTCCCCCTCGATGAACCGGGATCTAACTACTATGTCGAATGCCCAATCGAGTTTTTTTTTCTTCTCATCCGAGTCATGCTCGTGGCAGTGGCCGCGCCTGTGAAATCTTCTCCCTCCGCCACGTCCATACCATGTATCCTTACGTTCTGCACAAGTACCAGCATGTCATCTATCTGGCCAGATGCTGTCGTACAATCGCTTACCATGATCGACCCGTCTGACGGCTGGCGACTCTTACTCATACACAAACGCCGATTCTCTACATGGCAAGATACATATAGTAGTACACTGCACACCCATTGCATAGTGTTGTGCACTGCATCCTGCGCATCCTTCCAGAGGCACCTTGATTCCGACCTACCACTGAACGGGGCTGGTCTCCTGACACGGCTTCATCGGAAAATCTTGACCTTGCGTTGTCATCTTCCCTGCTATTTTTTTCTCCTCAAGGGAAGCTCTCTGGATTTTGTCAGGGTTTTGTCAAGTTCCCGTCGTGCAAATGGTGTCCCGTCAATGTGGGATACTTTCGACCAGCCCACTTGACCAGCCCCGAAACGACCTTTACTATGGGAGCGTTGTATTTTACACCGCAGTTCCTGGTACGACTCTAGATGAACGGCGAAGTCCAGCCTGGAATGGAAAGAAAAAAAAAGAAAAAAAAAACGGGAAATAGTAATAAAAAAAGGAACAATAAAACGGCACGGCAGTGAAGAGGATGGAGGATTGCGTTTGCCTGGGGCCAGCGTCTTCCCGATACCACTTGCGTGTTTGCTGGTTATGCTGGTTAGGATCGCTGATGAGCCAGTGTGCCGCGGTCGTATTCTAGATCCCATGTGCCCCGAAAAGTACTGCAGAAACAGACGGAAAAAAAGAAGTACTGGACTGTTTTGCATCGAGCAAATGAGAAGCTAGAATTGAGAAATGGGCTTTTTTGGGGGGAAGTGCGTAGCGTGCATGCACTGGCTCTAGCCCGCTTGCTGCTGCTGCTGCTGCTGCTGCTGCAGAGAACAAAGGCAGAAGAGAACAGAAAGGGTGTTGTTGGTACCAATTACGGCATTCCGCTGAAGAAGAAGGTTTGGTTGAGATGCCCGGCGATGCAGAAGGAATGTGCAACTACGCCCGTCTACTAGTTAGTTAGTGGCCCCAATTCATTAATAATATACATGGCAATATAAAAACGGGCCAAAAGGAGAGAAACAAGCCCAAGCCACACATCCCAACCAAAGAATCGAAGCAAGGTCGTGTTGCATTTCTCACACCAGATATACAACGTCATCATGTCGGTAGACAAGAATAAAAAAGAACCCCCGAAAAAGGGAGGAGGGACCAAGTGGCATGCCAATGGCAAGGACACACCATATGACTCGGGGAACAAGAAAAGAAAAAGGGTCCGATGCAAAGGGTCCGATTCAACGAGCCCGATTCAAAAGGAACCGATCAATGACGACGTTGGTGGCTTTCATGAGGCTGAGAACGGGACGGGAGAGGCCTATTCACTACTCGTAGACGGCACAGCCAGAACCAAAGACAACAAGTCCCAAGATATGCGATGCAGTTACTCCGGTATTTTCTTGGCTATTCTGAACCCGTTTTCCTGGCCAACCGAGCATCGCACCACCACGCCTGCGGCTGATGTTCTCTTCCATTTTACCCAGGCGCCCGGGCGGACTGGCCATAAAACAACGTGATATATAAATATACATGTTTCCGAGGACTTCTTGTCGCCGGTCCGGTTGGTGCATGGAGAATGTACACGGTGGGTTTTCAGAGAATGTCGTGAGATGGCCGCCACCTCGGTACGGGTGTCCGGGATAGCCTGCGTCTGTACACCGTACGAGTCCATCGTCCCTTTTTCGTCCCTTGTTTTGGATCCTCCCACCCTGCTCTGCTGTCCCGCTCTGATCGCTTTTTCTTTCTCCTGGCTATGCTATTTTCAGCATCCTTCGTCCTGCTTTTCTTTTCTAGCTTGTTCCTTTTGAAAGTCCGATGTTTTCCAAACGTCTTTTGTTTTGGCCTCTTCTCAAGTTTTTGCGCGTGTGTGTCTGTCCCCTCCCCTGTGCATCGTACTTTCAACAGTGCGATTGTTTGGTCCGTCCCCTTTGGCCTGCATTTATCATCTTCGTCTGGACGACGAACCAGGATGAACCTTGAACAGCAGAGAGTGCTCGGCCCTCCCTCGTGATGTGTCGATTCGGACTGAACAAGGGGACGACCAAAAAAAAGCACATACAGATGCAGGCACAGGCACCGCATGTTTTGTTTGTGGTGTGCCCCCCTCGAGGGTGTCGCCAAGTTAAGATGAAAAGGATAGGTTTCCGTGGCTGGTCCCCAGAGACCCAGTGGCCATTAGACGACCTAGTCATGGGATCATTGGCTCCTGTGCATGACATGCATTTTGTGAACTTATGCACTTGTTTGTCCTCTCCTCGCTTTGCTCGCGTCTTGTTTGGTTCCAATCCTCTTCGTGCTTGCAGGCCCGGCTCCTGTGCAAGCGTGCAGGGTACACGGCAATACAGCAAACAAACAGCACAGAGGACACAGATACCACGCGCACATTGAAGAGGGGGGAAGCTACGGCTGGTCGTACAGAAGATGCAATCCTCTTATGCCTATCTTTGAAACGCATAATGCTCCCTCAAAGTGGGTAAAGAGGAGCCTCCCGGCCTTGTTTTTCTGTGTGCGTGTGTGTGTGTGTGTTTGTCCTCTTTAGCATCTCCACAGAGACAGTTGTCCTTGTGTATGTGCTGGTACTATGCATGTGTGCTGTCCCCCAAGTCACTGCCCGCCTCCCCAGCGGTGTCATGAGCCGGTCAAGGACAATGCAGGCAGGCTGCCGGCGGTGGGACGGGAGGAATCGCATCATCGTATTCGGAAGTTCTGAAACCAACCTCCAAGGCTCCTCGTCAGACTCTGACGGCACACCCTATGAGGGCCCCGCCCACTCCTTCCTTGTGTTCCAGTGGCACAAGAGGAGGGAGGGATGGATGGATGTGCCGTAAAGCGAAAGAGAGAGCGAGAGGGGACTCTTGACAGAGAGAGAGAGAGAGAGAGAGAGCAAGACGGAAAGATAGAAAGACGATATTAGACGTCATGCCGCAGACGGGGTGTGGTTACACAACGATCCTCTTTCTTGGAGAGTGGTTGGGAGGCGACAGCCTCTGCCTCCCCCTTGGATCGACCCCGGACGAGTCAAGGGATGATTGAATAGCGTTGACAGATGGCAGCTGCAGGCGAAGAAAAGACACGAGAAACCCATGCTTGACGGGGGGGAGAGAGGGGGAGAAGGAGGAAGAGGAGAAGGAAAGAAGAGTCGAGCTGACTCACTGGCGGATTCTCTCGTCTTGGGCCACGAGGCCAAGGGTCCTGGTGAATCTGTCTTCCGAGGGCATGTCATGCAAATACATGTACGATGAGGGGATATGGCATTCGATTCCAGTGAGCATCGGATGCCTTTGCTCTTTGTTCCACAGACACGAGACTTCAAGACGGCAAAACCTTCGGCGGTTTGGACTGCTTGCCTGCCGTTGGGGAACATCACTTATCTGTGTTTGTTTGTTTATTATTCTTCTTTGTTGTTGGGGGAATGCTTTCTGAGGCTACACCAAACAAAACAAGTGCACGGTGCTCGTACACACACACACACAGCCGTGCTTTCCGTCTGGCCCACGATTTCTTCTCTTCTTGTCCTTGTCACGTTGCCTTCTCCCTCTCCTTGCCAGGCCTGTTTTCCTTTCTTTTTTCAGCGTCGCCTTGGTCGCCTATTTACCCGCGCGCTGGCAGCACAAATCGAACAGGCGAACCAATGGTGAAGGTGACGACGTTGTAGCCAATATACACAAACAAAGCAGCCGCCCGTTCATTCCTGCCTTGGTCCCCTCTCCTTGCCTCCCTTGCCTGTCTCCTGCCTGGCGTGACATGCATGTTTTTCCCGTCCCCATCGAAAGAGACAATTAGACTACATAGTAGACGGGACACGAAGAGCAACAGAGAACGAGCAAGACCAAAGCAAAGAAAAAAAAAATACTGGCTGTCATCTAAGCCGGCAGTCGTTCCCCAAAAAAGACACGCGAAGAAGGAGAAGATTAAACAAACAAGACGGGGAAAGAAACAGAAAGAGAAGAATTTGAGTAAGAAAGATGACATGAGAGATTAAAAAAAAGAGATAAAAGAAAGGACAGGGTCAGGAAAAAAAAAGAGAGGATCAAAAAGCAAGCATGGACCACGCGCTGTCGAGAACCAACCATCACACCCCATATATATTAACGATACCACCAGCTTTCGATCAAGTCGTTTCTCATGGCTCGTGCTCGCGTTTCGTCTTGTCGTCGCTCCCTGGATTGGCATGCAAAACGCCCGATGCAGTGTAGCATTGGGTTTGCCAGGCCCCAGTCGGGCCCTTTTGTCGTGCACAGCATTCGACTTGTATGACCCATCCCAGGCGAGAGGTTTAACTACGAGTAGTTAACCCCAACCTGCCTTGTCCAGTGACGTTGCGCTCCAGAAATGCCAGCCGGCTGTTGTTGCTTCGGGAAGAATATAAAAGAATTGCTGCTTGTCCCCATTCCTTGGTGTTCATTATTATTCCGTCATTGACGCGCACCCACCCAATCTCTCTCCGCCTCTCCCTGGTTCTCCATGCCTGCTAGTTCATGTGCTGTGCATAAGTAACATGGCCCCAGATTGATTGATTTTGTCTAGAGCAAGTCGGTGACAAGGGGGAAAGAAAAAGATCGAGACAAGGCGAGGGGGGAAGGGGGGGCAAGAAATAGAAACAAGAACCTGGAGAGGGACGTTGAGAGGGGAGACAGAGAAACCGATTCGCCACGCTCACAAACCACCACATGCCATCGTCTTATCTATGAGCAAGATAGACAAGACGTGAGATGCCCAGTCTCGTGGGATGTCTATACGGCTGATGACGATGGTCTCTTCCCCCCTCTCCCCCCACCCCCTCTCTTCCCCATCACCGGGTCTCGACCAGTTCGTGGGCCGGCTCTGCCTTCATCCGTTGCGGCGTGGACGTGGCATAGAAGCTGGCGGCCGCGTGGGTCGGCCTGTGGACATACTTCTTGCGGTCCCGGATCCATCCGTTGTCCTCCTCGTCGGCGTAATAGTCGGCGGTGAAGCAGCATCCGCCGAAGCCCTGCCAGCAGGAGGACCAGGCCTGGCCAAGGGATGTGAAAAAGGAGGGCCGTGATGAAGAAGGCGTGATCCGCGCGGGTCTGAGAGAGGCCAGCTTGGGGTCACTGCTGTCTGAGCTGGCCGTGACGGTTGGTGCAAGGCCCTTCATGCTGGCTGATGTGAGGGAGATGTCCAGTAGGGGTCAAGCTGTGACAGGTTGAAGAGCCGTGGAGGGTTCTTCAAATAAGAAGAAAGGATCTTGAAAGCAAGAAGATCCGTGGAGAGTTGGGAACAAGGCAGAACGAGGCCACAATAAATATAAAGAAGGCCCAGGGGTCTTTCTTGTGCAAGTGTCACACTGAATCTGTATGTAGATATGTGTGTGATGTTAATAGGACCTGGGTAGGACCAGGCTTGTCGACGGTGGCTCGTACGAGGGTAGTATATAAATGAAAAGCAAAGAAAGGGGGAATAAAAAAAATAAGGAAACAGAAAACAGAAAACAGCAAAACAATAGAGGACAGCCTCCAGGACGTGGATCTCGTGGTACTATGGAGGATTATTGTAATGCGGCTTTGTCTCACGCCCACGCCGTCTCGCTGGTCTCGCGGGAAAGAACCAGGAAAAAGAAAGCACACCACACCGCGCACATCCCTTTCCTTTCTGCATTCCTTGGCTCGAGACGGCGCCATCTGCACTTTTCGCCCTCTGGGGATGTGGCCACTTCCAGGCCAGCCAGTCCGTCTACAGCGTCCACTCCCACCCCATCCCCGTGTCCACCCTGTGTGTTCTTTCTCTTTCTCGGGAGGGAGGAGGGGGGGGGACTTCTCTTCCTCGTTCTTCGCTTCTGTCCCCAACCAGAAGGGGAAGGGGAGGGGGTTGCCATGAAGCAATGCAAGATGGGGGCTAGCTGGAAAGGTGTAATTCCCCGGACAGTCCCCGTTGCGGAGACACGGCTGGGCTTCCTCTACGGGCACTTCTCGCCTCTCCTATCCTTCCACACAATGCTGCTCCCTTTGCTGGACACAGTCGCCGACGACTGGCCGTCTTCATGCTCGTCTTGCGCATCCTCGTTTGCTGGTGTCCCGTTGTCGTCTTCCGATGGTAAAACCCGTCCTCACCCTCCCTTGCGTCGCGTGCGTCCCAGCTGGAACGGGTTAGGCTCGGCGGGGCCTCCTGCTTAGACACGCTTACGGCGTAGCGTCTTTCTCTCTTCCATTCTTCCACCATCTGTGTGGACCACCGTAGGGCCAGGACGGTGCTTGAGACAAGAACGAGCCTCGCTGTCCCGTAAGACGAGCGTCGCATTCTGCTGACGACGATTCAGTTGCGAGAATAGGAAATAATTGGGACTGGAGACCCTGACTGGCGCCTGGACTCAACACGCGACTGTCAAGGCAGTTAGTTGCTCGTAAAACAGACCAGACACTTTCGTGATGGGACCAAAGGACACGCAAGCAGCACAATGCGAGCGAGCGCAGCCGCGGCACTACTCGTAATCGCCTCTATTTCCTGGGCTCGTTTCTCTTTCACTCCTCCCTTGCGCGTAAACACGAAAGCCAGCAAGCATGCCAGAGGCCAAAAAAAGGAAAGAAAAGGGGACCAAACTGCAACAGACTGAAAACCCGAGCCACAAAAAAAAACCAAGGAACCAAGGAACCAAGGGTGATCCTAGTAGGTCGGAAAGGCTGCCCGTTTACCAACTAGACGAGGCCGTCGAACCCGACTGGACCTGGGTCGTGTGCATGCGTCGTACGGGGACAGGACGAGATGGATGGATCGCGGACGGACAAACAAAAAGAAATGTGCATGCCGCTAACATTCTGTGGGCAAATAAACTCACATGCCAGACGACTATGTACTATGTATGCGAATTGACGCGGTAAAATAAAAAAAGTACCTTTCCACCTCTTCAGAAAGCCAAAAGGCCCAAACTTAAAAAGTACGCGAAAGGCTCGCTGGGGATAAGACTGCAGGAAGCCTTCCTAGAACGGCTCCCAAAAGATCCTCTGAAGAATAGCAAAGGGGAGACCCAAACCGCTAAAAAAAATAAGAAAAACAACGGCCAATGGCAGGACACCGGACGATATGGCAACACCAAGTGCAAAAGGCGCCAAAAAAGACGGAGCCGGAAGAGGCAATGAAAGACAGAGTCAAAATAAGAAAGAAAAAGAGAAAAGAAAAAAAACACACACAAAGAGACTGCGCATGACGGTAATCAGAGCTAAAACCTAGACGGTCAAGCGAAGAGAGTCTCGCGAGTGGTTTTTGTCTTGGTTGTTCTCTCTGGTGAGCTCGAAAGATAGTCGTAGTGTGCACAAGTAGCACTAACTAGCTAGTTCACTACAGTGTAAGATACCCTGTGTCTTATGCTGGGGCATCTTGGCAACTAACTCCTGCCTCGCCTACAGGCCTTGTCATTCTTCTCCTCACATTGCACGTTGCACGTTGCACATTGCACAATGCCCATTTCAGCCTTTGCCTCTGACTTTTGCGGTATTTCGGCTTCTGCCGATCAACAGGCTTGATCCAGACGCAGGGAAAAGAAGAAAACATGGGCCTAGGAGACTGAACACGGCCGAGACCACGGGGGTCACATACGCGAAAAACCGAGAACCAGAGTATTTTATTTATTAACCAGCCATTAGCTGGACACTGTTCCAGCCCACCCACCCTCTCCCACACACAGAGAGTCACCTCCCCAGCTTTGCAACCCAATCGAAAGAAGCAAAAAAAGCCACCCGACGGTATCGAAAGACAAAAAACCCCCCAGCTTCCCCAAAAGAAGGCATTGCTCCTTTGGGCCAGTTTGCCTGGGTATACGTGTGGCCCGCGTTGTTGGCAGGGCTCGCATGAGGTTGCATGTAGTGGCGGATCAACACAGCCTGGCAAATAAGAACACACAACCAGCCGAGAATAAAGAAACTCGTAATAAGCTATGCAGCACAGCAAGCAATACTGCTGCATCATAAACTCGTCGCTTCCGCGGTCACATTGGAACTACGAACACAAAGTACACATGATGGGGGGTCCAACTGACAAAACAATCGATGCCTTGTCGTCTCTTTTTTATTATATATATATATATATTTTATTTCTTTTATCTTGACATCATATTTTGACATCATATTTTGACATCCTATTTTGGACTTCCCTTTTGACCCTTTCTGCTCTTCACACATTCCCGCAGACCTCACGACGTCTTCTTTGCGCCTCTTTGTCCATTTCTGCTCTGCACCGTATTCTGTTCCCACATCCTGTTCCGGGTTCTCTCTGCTGCTTCTCTGTCCTCAGCTCTGTCAAGCTCTGCTTCATCCTATCTCTGTCTCACTGGTCCTCCTGGCTTTCTCACCACCCGTCTCACTTTGCTGACGAGAAGAGGCCTTAATCTGACCGCCCTCTTCGTATCCGTCATCACGTACATCCCAGCTGGTGTCATTCCTGGCCAGGAGAGGGGACAGAGGCCGCGTGCGAGAACGCGTCTGATGAAAGGTTCCCATAGTTCTGTTATTTGTGATGAATGGAGTAAACCAAATGGCATTTTTTTTTTTTACTAAATGGGGCTTTATCGTGCATTGCATCGCAACTATAACACAATCCCTGTTGTTATGCACCCCAGAGATCATGGACCACCGTGCAGGACTTGGCCATTCCCAAATAACTCATTCCCTCTGCAGGGCACAAAGCTGTGGAATAGCGTGGACAAGGGTCATCCGACGGCAAATGCATTAACTAGTTACAGTGTCCTTTTTATTTTTTTTTTGAGTCGTGGGTATGGAAAAAGTGCTGTGTCCAGCTCGAGTTTTAGACCAGGTCAAGAGTGTGTGTGGAAATGTGCTGTTGTTGCGTGGTGTGATGGAACCTTTTGTCTCTTCTTCAGTCTGGATGGCAGAACAAGGGAGGACTGCTTGCGCACTGCCAATCACAGGCCCCGTATACACAGTTGACGAGTATCAGCAGTTTTGCTGCCGAGCAAGAAGCGGCTTCGGTCGTTTTGCGTATTGTATTCACACGTTTTTTTTTTTGCAGAGACTCACTTGGGGTCTTCCAGTTTCCTAGTTTTCCGTGTTCTTGACTGTTTTGTATCTGTGTTACATTGGACCACTTTTGTCTCTCAGCTTCTTATATCCTCTCCCTTACCAACGTATCTGCCCGCCCTTTGTGAATGCCCTCTTCTTTTTTCCTCTTCTCCCTTGCTGAGCTTCCTTCTTTCGTAGAAGATCATCTCCGTCTAGGTCTGGCCAGTCTCACTCAAACGCCACCGCCGAGTACAAACAAGGAAAGAAACAAGACAAGAAACGAGAAAAATAACAACAAAAACAAAAACAGGTATCTGGGCACGCTCTAGTTTCACTTTTCCTTTCTTTTTCTTCCCCTTCTTACCTCTTCACAGCTCGTCATCTTCGTGCCCGTCTCCATCACCGCCATCGTCCTCGCCGTTCTCCTCGTAGTCTTCTTCCTCGTCCGTGATGTAGGGCACAAATGTGAAGTGTAGCCACTGCATCCCGCCGCTGCCGCCTGGTCCGGTGCTACCCAGCCCTGTGCCTCCACCGCCGCCGCCTGGAACATTGCTGCTGCTGATAGACCCTCCTCCCCCAGCTCCTCCAGGACCCCCAAAGCCTCCTCCTCCACCACCACCACCACCACTGCCGTGTTCCATTTCCACCATGAACTGCAGGCTCAGTACACCCTGCCGGTCGCCCCGGATGCTGACTTTGCTGGCGATCCGCATCGCCTCTGTCGCCGACTTGATCATGTCGAACTTGAAGCTCTGCGACCACCGCTCGCCCACCCAGATCGACTCGAACAGGCTGCGTCCGCGCGAAAAGTCCACGCTCGAGCTGCCCAGCGGGCCGTGGCTCGACAGCCGCAGGTACGGCTCGCCCCGGGTGACGACAATCGTGAGCAGATTGGGCGACGAGGGTGCCAGCTCGACCAGAGCGTCGAGCAGCCAGCGGGGCTGCATGATCATCTTGAAGAGGAGGTCATCGCGGTCAAAAGGAATGGCCTCGAGCGATTCGGGCACGTAGGTGGCCAGGTTGCACGTGGTCTTGACCGACGCCTCTTCGAGGATGATACCAAAGGGTGCGCCCTCCTCGACGTACGAGAGACTGCAGGTGCCGGGCATGCCCAGAATCTGATGACTGAATGCGTCGGCCGTCTGCTTGTTGTAGTTGCGCATGTTGCTGCGGTGGTGGAACGCGTCCGGGTCCGGCTTGATCTGCCGTGCGGGCGCGTCTGTCACACCAAAGATTTGTAGGGCCTCGAGCAGCGCCGGCAGCGAGATTTGGAAGCTGGCCGGGAGAACCTCGTCTTCTTCGTCCTCTTCCTCGTCGTCGTCATCTCTCCGATGTCCGCTTGTGCTCGGAAGGTTCAGATTAAACGTAGCAAACATGGACTTGCCGAGTGACGCCATCCCTAGAGATGACCGTTAGTTGCAGCCTGTACCACACACCTAGACCACAACTCAAAAAACGCACCTTGCATGACACGAGCATGATCGGCAATAAACTTGATTCCATCCTCGGAGATTTCGACGTGGACTTTGTTCGAGAAGCTGACGCATCGTAGTAGTTGGTAGATGGGCCGGGTTGATGTGGCCATGGCCCGGAAGAGAGGTGCTGGTTGCGCATCCATGATTGTCGCAACAACGTGTCAAATGCGATGCTTTTGAGAAAATGGGCGGTGCGGTAAAAGGAAGTGACGACCTGTGAACGTAGAAATATGCAGTACAGAGGGATGGAGATAGATGGCGACGTTGTTTAGAATGCCAGTCGTAGGTAAACCATGCAGAACAGTAAAAAAAAAGAACAGAGCAGAACAGAACAATGAATAAAACAAGAACAGAACAAGAACGCCCGTTTATATCAACTATGATACAGGTTTTTTTTTACCCTTCCCTTTCCCCTTGTCTTCGTGGCCGTGATGTGTTCGAATTCACGGCTGTTTCCTCGATAATTTCCGCCGATATGTCTTTCTCATACGTAGACGCCCACTGCGCAAAACATGTACACCACACCGACACTAGAAAAGCATGCATGTTAGAAGCTGCTTCTTGGACGTCGTAGTTCCGAGTGAAGGAGGAGAAGGTAGAGAAGAACGTACGCGACTGCTAATGAAGCTGGGATGCCAATGAGAGGAACAGCGACGAGCGACCGCTCTGTGAGGAAACATCGTTAGCGGAGAGCTTGAAAGGGGGCAATGGGTTAGCCATAGAACAGCGAGCACGTACTGAGCAGGAAGCTTCCGGTCAGAGCCAGACCAGCAAGAAGCAGAGAGAACCCAATGTAGAATTGGCTCCCCTTGCCGACAAGAGGAACGAAGGGACTGCCCGATGCAGTTTGCCAGACCTCATGCAGCGAAGAATCCATTTAAGACAACGGCGGGAGCAAAGTAACTGGTTGGTGAAGATGGAGAAGCAAGGAGAGTAGTGTATATATCGTAGGCGGTGTTTGAACGAGGGACGAGGGAAGGAGAGCGAAAAAAAAGGTTGGAGAACGTGAAAGGGGACAATGGAAGCTTTGGATTCCCATTCGCGAAACCTGTCACTATTGGATTAGCAGCAACGGTAGCTTTGTTGCAATAAAGGTGTCCACACCAGAAAGGGTCTAGCGCCGTTACGACGCCTCTCCCGTGTTGAAGGTTCACTCTGTATCAGGTGACCATATTAGCCAAAGAAAAGTATTAGTCATTCGGAAAGCGCCACCCACCCATACAACACCACCATTGACACGCTCTCTTTGCCTGGAGCCGTTCTGCGGAGGGTGCAAGTGAGGTTCCCTCCAAATACTTTTGCGACGCAACGAACAAAAAGGCCAAAGCGACAACCACACACAAAAAAAAAAGAGCGCTCGTTTGCGCGCGCGCACACCCTATGATCAGCAAATCATGGATTCGCAACCTGCCGAAGACGTGAAGCCGATAATCGACGTGGAAGAGAGTGAGCACAATTAAAAACCCCAAATATATACAGTTGCGCACTGTGCTTTTTTTTTCCTTGTTTGCTTCTTTCTACTTGTACCTATCCCTGTAACACACATTTCCATCTGTTATACTGACTGCGTTTCTCTCCCGTGCAGAAGACGCCAAGCGCAAGGCATCCGAAGACCCGGCGTCGCCGTCCGAAGCTAAGCGCATTAAGCGGAGCGCATCCGAAGAGGCAGACAACGATGTCGGCGTCGACACGAAGCCAGTGAACGGCGATGCGACGGCGACGGTGACCGGAGCGGCGGCTGCCACCAACGGCGAAAATGGGGAGTCGTCAGCAGCAGCAGTAAACGGGGGAGCCGGTGCCGACGGCGACACCGATGCAGCAGCGGCAGCCGAGGCGTACGCCAACGGAGAATACAAGCCCGCCGACAATGAAGAGAAGCCGCCGCCGATTCCGGCGGTCATGAAGCCGATTCCGTTCCCGGAGAAGCCGGCAGTGACGGAGGAGCGGACGGGGGAGATTGAGTTCCGGGTGGTGAACAATGACGGACAGCGGGAGAGTTTTATTATCCTGACCGGACTCAAGTGCATTTTCCAGAAGCAACTGCCTAAGATGCCTAAGGACTACATTGCGCGGCTGGTCTACGACCGGACGCACTTGTCCATTGCGATTGTGAAGAAGCCGCTGGAGGTGGTGGGCGGGATCACGTACCGCCCGTTCCGGGACCGCAAGTTTGCCGAGATTGTGTTTTGTGCGATATCGTCGGACCAGCAAGTCAAGGGCTACGGCGCGCACCTCATGTCCCACCTCAAGGACTACGTCAAGGCCACCTCGCCGGTGATGCATTTCCTCACCTACGCCGACAATTATGCTATTGGCTATTTCAAGAAGCAAGGGTTCACCAAGGAGATCACGCTGGACAAGTCGGTGTGGATGGGCTACATCAAGGACTACGAGGGCGGCACCATAATGCAGTGCTCGATGCTGCCGCGCATCCGGTACCTCGAGATGGGCCGCATGCTGCTGAAGCAGCGCGAGTGCGTGCAGGCCAAGGTGCGCGCATACTCCAAGTCGCACGTCGTCCACCAGCCGCCCAAGGAGTGGAAGCCGGGCCCCGGCGGCGTCCAGCCGATCGACCCGCTGTCGGTCGAGGCCATCCGCGCGTCCGGATGGTCGCCCGACATGGACGAGCTGGCCCGGCAGCCGCGCCACGGCCCCAACTACAACCAGCTGCTGCACCTGCTCAACGACCTGCAGAACCACCAGAGCGCCTGGCCGTTCCTCGTGCCCGTCAACAAGGACGACGTGGCCGACTACTACGAGGTCATCAAGGAACCCATGGACTTTAGCACCATGGAGTCCAAGCTCGAAGCTGACCAGTACCAGCTGCCTGAGGACTTTATCAAGGACGCCCGCCTCATCTTTGACAACTGTCGCAAGTACAACAGCGAGAACACGCCGTACACCAAAAGCGCCAACAAACTCGAAAAGTTTATGTGGCAACAGGTCAAGGCCATCCCGGAGTGGTCCCACCTGGAACCGTAAAGACAACAACACAAATAAGGGCAAAAAGAAGGAACGAAATGAAAGAAGAGAGGAAAGGGGGGGGGGGGGGGACCGAGAGACAAGCTGGGGCATGATTGCCTCTTGTCTGCATTTTATAAGTATTATGTTGGCTTTTTGTATATACCCTTCTGGGTCTATTTGTTCCGGGAGGCGCATGTGCCTCTTTTATTTGGGGACGGGGTCCGGCTTTTCTTTGTTGGTTTATCAGGTTGGCCTTGCATGGAAGGGGGGGGTTGGCGGCGTGCTTTGGTTTGCAGAGCGATGGCGTTTGGATTTTGCTTTACGCGGCCATGGATATGGCCCCAACTTGACAAACGTGAGAGTTGGCAGTGGCAGGTCAAATCTTTTACTAGTATCAACTACACAACCACAACGGTGCAGATATGAGACTATTCCTTGCACTCAGAACATTGGGAGGCAGGCTCGAATACGCATGATCAATCGATTGAACGTTAAATTTGCTCGTCTGGAGAATGAATGGCACCGTAACCCATTTTTGGCGCCTACTACGCCTTGCATACCTAAAACAGAAAACATGCATCAACTGGATCTCCTTCCCTAAAAGACACGGCCATATGCTCGTTGGAAATCGGGTGATGTACCGACAACCCCCTCATAGAAACCAATGCAGGATAAAAAAAAAGTGTGGAAAGTAAAGAAGTAACCATTCCCCAGAACAAGAACACCTCAAGCAATCAGCAAAACCAGGCAGCAACTAGCCATTTAGAACAAAGAGTAGTAACGAAATGAAGAAGGGAAAGAAAAGAAACTGCCGAGAAGAAAATAATCGATAATCACACGACTCCGGTGACCTTTCTGAGTGGAGCGTTTCGCTTGAAGTACCGTGAAAGCATAACTGACGCCTCCTGCATCAGTGGGTGGCCTCGCTGGTGGGAAGTCGTCGAGACCGGTGCCAGCTGTGGGATTGAGCTGCATACGCGGGAATTAGGGTCCTGCTGTCCCTCGTTGGGCACTGGTTTTCGGTGCTCGTGCTTGAGACGGTTTCGACAAATCGGCAGATGGCGTTGTGGGACTGATGTATTGGGCTTGTGCTTGTGCTTGTAAGCTTGTCGATCAGGTTTTCGAGCTCGCCACGGTTCCTCAGAGCTTCGATCTGGCCGCTGTTCCTCAAGTATTCAATGTGATGCGCTAAGTTCTCTTCAATGGGCTGAGACGTGTCGCCGGCGACGTGGGCAGCAACCAGCCGGCGCATCCACTCGTGCGGTTCCAGGCCGATGCCTCTGATCTCGTCTTCGCTGTTCATGTAGTAGCCGTCCACGTCATACATGTCCTCATCTCGGAGGGTGGAAGGGAATGCTCGCGACACCTCTGGTATCATTGTCTCGGGCGTGTCGGTCAAATAGCGGCTTCCAGGAACACGCAGGTCGGGAATGCCATCGCCGGCCGTATCGTGAATCTTGATGCCCTGTTCCTTCTCGTAGCTATCCTTGGCCCACTTTGTGCCTTCCCACTTTGTGATGTTGCCTATCTCAGCGGCGGTGAGCCCCAGAGCATCGAAGGTGCGGAAGAGACGGCGGTGCCAGGGATAGCGGCTCAGACGGATGCGGTGGATGCGGTTTGTGTAGTCGAGTCCTGGGTACTTGGCTTCTTGGGTCTTAATATGGCCATAGAATGTGTGGACTGCGTGGCGCACCTCGAGGATGAGGTGGGCCAAAACGCCATAGAAGTTTTGGGGGTCCGATGACTTAGGCCGCGGGATCATGTGCTCATAGATGAGCCTCTCGATCGGCGTGCCCTTCATGTTGGCGAGAATGTAGTCGCAGGCTCAGATGTTACTACCAGCGAGGCAGACAAGAGAGACAGTCCAATACGGTGTCTGTATGTGGGTGTGTGGGTGTGTACCTGCCGATTCAGAGTGGTGGATGGTGCGGCTCAGATTGTGATTGTTGGCGGACAAGTCCAGCACTGGTTCAAACAATGATCACCGTCTCGTGATGATCGTTCTGGGCTGAGATGGCTGGAGCCCGCTGGAAGGTGGGTGTATGTATGAGAGTGTGTGGTCGTGGAAAGGGGGGGGG
>PCDI01000012.1:18545-78412 GCA_002778195.1 Raffaelea ambrosiae
AAAAAAAAAAAAAAAAAAAAGACAAAGTGAAGGAGAAATGAAATATAAGAAGCAAAGAAGGGAGTAAAAAACCAGGAGCAGATTTTGGGTATTGAAGCTCTGCTGGTAGGAGTTTCTGGATATTTAAAAGTTGTAGTTGGTTGGGTTGGGAAGGCAGGAAGGCGGACTTGAGGGGTGGATGTATTTATTTAGTGCGAGCCAGAAGGGAAAGATGCCAGGTCGAGACTAGTGACGATGTTGGCTGGCTGGCGAACGAGGTGGGCTGAAAGGAGAGACAGAGTGTCTGAGAGAGGACGAACCAGCCGGTTTATATAAAGAAAGGGAGCACGAGGAAAAGCGAAAGAGAGAAAGAGGGTGAGACGGCCAGGAACAAGGCCGGAGAGAAAGCAAAAACCCACGCGTGCGAGCCAGGGCGAGAAGGAGGAGGCCAGGTGGAGGCCGATCTTGCTGTATTGTTATTGTTGTTGTTGTTGTCGTTGAACTTTGTCGAGCTGTTCTCCTGCGGGCCAGAAATGCGTGTGCCCATGCATGCATGCGTGTGCGTTATTGTTGTTGTTCCCTCCACACATTCCCTGCCTGTTGGAAGACGGCCTTGTTGTCAGCGGCCAGCTAACTAGCAGGGCGGGACAGCAGCTCAACTCGCGGAAGGAGAAGTGGAGGAGAGCGAGACAGCATGGCGGGAAGAGACTGGTGTTGGCTACGCCACTCCCAAGTTAGTTTCGACTTGTGGAGCCCAGAGGCGAGGAGGACGAGGGGGGGGCATGTGAGAAGGAGAGCAGGAACAGCCGTGGCAGCGAATGGCAGCCTCGAATAGCGTCTTACACAGACGTGGTGGTGGCCCCGGTTGTGCTGGCCGTGCTGGCCGTCCCAGAGAGTGCTTGGGGTGTAAGGAAGGGGGAGGGGAGGGTGTTCACTTTGTCCACCCGGCGGCCACTAAAATCGACGACAGGGAGGTCGAACGTGCACAAAGTTGACCACGGGCCGGTGGCGAGAGGTGGGCAGTGAGCGGGCAGAGAGTGTTTGCGGTGTGCATGTGTTTGGGAGCGGTTGCCGTGGAGGCCGTGACAAGGACGTGGACAGGACGTGGCAGCGGCCTGAGAGGTCATTGTTTCGGTGTTGTTTTGGCCGTTTGGGCCTTGAGACGGTCATTTAGCAGTCACTGGTGGTGGCGGCGGCCATTTGGCGGTGGTTTTGGTCTATTGGCCTTTTGGCCGGGCCGGTTTGGAGTCATTTCGGTGGTGGACATTCCGTTCTCTGGTTGGTATCCTGGCACCTGTCTATGGCGGTCGTCCTTGGGGGTCTCGTCGTCCTGCTCATCTTGCTCGTCATGGTCGCAACGGCCGTGTTGGCCGGCTGGCTGTCCGGCTGGCCCTCTGGTGGTCACCCGGCCTGCATATGGACCGGCTAAGGATGGGAGCGAGCCAATGGGGCCGCAGCGATCCCTGGCGCGCCCAGCGTGCATAGCACCTCATGCCGGTTCCTTGCTGGCTGGGGCTGGCTGGGGCGGGATTGGGCTGGCTTGGGCTGGTTTCTTCTCTCCACGCACGAGTGGTCCCTGCCTCAGGATGTTGGACCCTCTTTGGGCCGTCTTTTCGGGTCGTCTTGGCTCGATTGGGGGAGGAGGAGGCGGTGGTGATGGTGGTAGCGGTGGTAAAAACTGCTGTGATGGTGGCCCGCCGATTTGGCCTCGAACGAAATAATACAGAGAGACACAACTAGACAAAAGAGAGAAAGTGCGTCTGGTTGGACGATCAACAATAACAAAGAGACGGCTAGGGAGGGAAGGGATGAGCCACGAGACGGAAAACGAGAAAACGAAAAGCTGCAGAAAAGAAAGTCCACAGCTGGTCGCTCAACACCTGCAGGCTGGATGCCGTTGGCGAAGCGCCGCATATGATACCCTGTCGGCACCGGTCCACCGTGGGAAGATAGAGGTTCAGATTAGCACAATATTGGAGACATGGCTAATAAGTCATCTAAAGATCATGAGACAGTCTAATATTACTATGTTTCCAGGAAAAGAAGAAGAAGAAAAGAGGGCAAGAAGGGAGTTTCACAAAATGAGGGTCAAAAAACCCTCCCGGAGTGGCCAAAACAGGACAGTACGATCCACTGCGCTTGCTCTCGTCCAAAAAGAACAGCTGGTGGCCATACCGACTGCCGAGAATGGAAGGCACGCTAACAAATGAGAGACATGGAAAGAACAACCCCCCCCCCCCCCCCAAAAAAAAAAAAAATTGAGTAAGAGCGACGGGGCACAGTCTCCTGCTGTTCCTACTCGTCTTGCTCCTGCTCCTGCCCTCCAAGAAGGCCCGTCTCGTGCTGGCCGACATCCAATCTTCCTTCACTCTGTGTTCTTCCCACCATGCAATGCATGTACAAAGTACATACCCAATACATAATATTGCCGACCCCAAATCCGACCCAGAGAAGAGGGCCACCCGAAGGAAGGATGGACGGGCCAGCCAACGAGAACCTGCAGACGACACAGAGCAATATTGGTCGGCCAGAAACGCCGGCCAGGACAACGGCCAGAAAAGAAGACCACCGGCCATTGTGAAGGCCACAAAGGCCGTTCGGCCGGCCATGGCCACCACCAGCTCAGCCAGTAATACCAATCCTTCCTTGTCATTTTCATCGTGTTGTCTCTTTCCAGTTGCCCCTTTTTTGAGGGACCGAACCACACCGACACTTTTCTATTGGGGGAAGAAAACAAGATGGCCTCTACAGAGGCGACCCAGGCACCAGGGATGGCGATCCTCTTTATTGGGAAGGCGCTGCAGTGGTGGGGTGCAGGGCAGATGCGGCGCGAAAACATGTCGAAGAAGGCAGGAGAGACCGTTGCAAGAAGAGAGGAGGGCGCAATCAACAAAAAAAAGCGACACCGGGTGGGAAAATAAGCAAACAATCACAGCCTCGTCTTCGCCGCATCAGCAGCAACAATCCGGCTTACCGAACCAACAGCCCCCCCCACCCCCATACATCCTTTTTGTCTTTCCCAATACTTTGTTCCCAATACTTTGTTCCCAATACTTTGTTCCCAATACTTTGTTCCCAATGCAGATTACATGCAGACAACTAACTGCCAACAGCCATCCAAATACGCGAACTAATGACATGGCAGGTTGTTGGAAGCCCATTCTAGAAATTCCGCCATAGAAGGTGTTCTTCGGTGTGAGCCGACCTTGATTTTCCCCTTCATTTTCTCACCTTCTTTTCTTGTTCGCCATTTGCCATTCGCCATTCGCCATTCGCTGTACGGCCCAATCTTATTGATCAGTTTGCCATCTGGCCGCATACTGGGCGGCCGTCTCAAAAAGAAAAAAAAAACCCACCTCCTTTCTTACCGTCTTCTCTCTTCGCTTGGGAGGTCAGGTTCGTGGGTCCCCCGTGATCCCGCCCTGATTTTCTTGTAACTTTTTTTTTTCTTTTTCTTTTCCACATGTGTTTACGAGCATGTATGCAACTTATGTTGGACGTGGCCGTTTTCGGAGGCCAAGTCCACCACTCTTCCGGCCCCATTGACAAACCTTACTTGCTCTTAGCAAGTAAGATACGAGTTATTAGACCCATTGAGTATCCGCATCATGCCAGCCATCCCGAACCATGTCGAGCCATACCAATCATGAACTCAGGACGGCAAAACAATCCATCAACAGCAATGATGCTAGGGCCGCCCGAACGGCGGCCATGTGAATTCTCATCACATCAACTCCTCTTCTTGAGCTGTTTCTGGGTTTGTTCATGCATCGTGGCGGCGTTCTTCATTGACCAGGGGACGAAACAGCCGATATCCAAGTTCCCCAGCCTCCGAGCAACTTTTCCAAATGCCACGTACGATGTCTTCTTGCTTATCTGTTGTTGTTGCTGCTGTTGTTGGTTTCCTCTTTTCGCATAGCTTACCGAGCGAGGTAATAATACGGGGGGCTCGAAACCGTGTTCTAGTGTATTTCTCGGCACTTCTCGTCATGTTTGGTGAGGCTCTGCCGTAATGCCGAGAGAGCCTACACTCGTTTGCACAACGGGAAATGTCCGCGTCTTTCACAGAGACCCCAGACGCCGATCCTCAAAAGAGAAAATAGTAGAATAATATTGCCCAAAATCAAAGAGTAATAGTGTTGTAGCAAGTCGTTCAGTCGTGGTCTTGGAAAAAAAAAGATGAGATACATCAGGTCATCATAAATGGGAAAAAAAAAAAAAAACCGTCAACACAGCAAAATCACCACCATAGCAGTCCTAAGCCAAATTGACACAAAATCATGTGCGCTGTTGTTATTCTGGCCGTGAGGTAAGAATCAGGTATCAAGAGGGGCCGGGGTCATTCACACATAAGAAACATCCAAATAATCAAAAGCAAAAGCAAAAAGCAAAACGCAAAACGAAGCAAACAAACAAACAAGAAAAGCCCAGAGTCAAACACAAGTGTCGTCCAGATGCCTACTACTATGTATGTAGCATCATGACACATATCGCCGTCCACCCACGCCTGTGACGCTGGTCGCTGGAATCCCAGTAGTGGTCGTGTTCGCAGGTGGTGCCGTGCAGGCTCCACGGTTGTTGACTGTCGCAGCAGGGGCTGCTGCTGCTGCTGCTGCTGCTGTGGCAACTGGGATGGTGGCAGCAGCTGTGGCGGTAGAAGCTGCTGCAGGAGCGGCGGTGGCAGAAGCACCAGTAGCAGCACTGGGAGTTGCCCCAGTCGCGGCAGCATTGATGTTGCTGTTGGCGGTAACGTTGGCGCTATTCAGAACAGTGTTGAGTGGGTTGTTGCTGGCGCTGCTGTGGGAACTGGCATTGTGAACGCTGCCGTGGCTGCTATGCGTGTTGCCGTTGCTGTTGACACTATTCAGACTGGTATTGCTGTTCATTCCCTCCCGACGACGACGCTCGCGCTCGCGCAAATCCAGGTCGATGGTGTCACCACGAATCCGCCGCGGACGCTCCTTGTCGACATGGCTGCTGGTCCGCATGACGGGCTCAGAGCGCGTTGGATACCGCTCATAGTCGCGGTCTTGCCCCCGGTCGCGGTCGCGGTCTCGGTCTCGGTCACGGTCTCTATCACGATCACGATCGCGATCCCGGTCACGGTCACGGTCACGGTCACGGTCGCGGTCCCGATCCCGGTCACGATTCCGTTCCGGGCGCTCGAGGCGCTCGAGGCGTTCTACACGCTCTCGTTGGCGAAGGCGGTACTCACGCTCGTCTTCGAGATCCCTCTCGCGCTCTCGCTCCTTATCTCTGCTCCGGCTCTTCTTTTCCCTGCCCCTGTCGCGCTCCCGCTCGTGTCCACGTCCGTGTGCATCGCGGTCCCAGTCTCGGTCGCGAACTCGCTCCCCCTCTCCGCGCGGGTGGTAGTCGCGGTCGCGCTCTCGGTCGGCATAATCACGGTCTCGGCTGCGACGGCTTCGGTAGTCTCGGTCGTCATCGCGTGGTCGATCACGATCGCGATCGCGGTCACGATGGTCCCGTTCTCGGTCGCGCTCTCGGTCAGATCCACGATCCCGTTCCCTCCTTCGCCGACTGCGGGTGCGCTCGCTGTTCACGGACGCGTTGTCGTCGTCTGAGTCGTAGGACCAAGTGTGGCCCAGTCGAGAGCTCTGCAGGCTTTCTTTAGAGTACCTGGATGTACCTGATGAGCCGACGCCATGTGTGCGTGACGTGCTTCGCGGGCGCTCCTTGGTCGCGCTAGCGACGGCGCCGATGAGACCGGTTGGCAAAATAGATGAGAGCTTGTCTCGCAAGTCACTGCCTGGAACAGCGAGGCTCTTTCGCCGGGGCTCATCCGGTCGGTGCGGTGAACGATGGGGAGACCGGGCTGGGGATCGATGCGGTGATCGGTGTGGAGATCGGTGTGGAGACCGGTGTGGAGACCGATGCGGAGACCGCCTCAAGGGCACGGGCGTCTGGTCATCTCTTCGGCGCCGGTCGATGCCGTTTAACGAGCTATCGCGCTTGCCTGACAAGGGTACGCCCGGCGGCGCATCTGGCATGCCCGGTGGCGCATGCGGATACACCCGGCGGATGGAAGGCAGCGGAGGATCGGTGGCGCGATGGGCCCGCACTGGGCGAGCATTCTTGGCGTGGATGCTCGGCATCTCGTCTTCGCTCGACTCGCTCGAGGAGGCAGGACGCGGGTGGCTGTGCCGTCGCAGAGACGGGGGGGTTCGTGAAGAGGGGCCGATGTGGCTGGTCGAATGTGCAGGTGGCTGGACCACGACTTTTGGCTCCGGGTGCGGCGAGGGATAGTCGGAGAAGCTTCGCCGGCGAGGGCCTTGATGGCGGATGTCGTCCGGAGATGGACGACGGACCCGGCGTGCCCAGGCAGCCCCCGCAGCGGTAGCCGTAAAGGCCGCAGCCGCGGCCGCAGCGGGCACATACCGAGGCGGGACATGGTTGAAAGAATAGGCATGCATGTTGCTTTCATCGTGGCCGTCCCGTGCGCGGTTTGAAGGAGGAGGCGGCGTCGAAGGCCGCGCACGAGGCGACGGTGGGGAGGGCGGCCGTGGGGGTCCTGCGGGACGAGCTCGAGGGCGGTGATAGTAGCTCTCTTTGAATGGGGGCGGCGCGGGCGGCGGCCCGTCATCCTTCATGGCGGCCTCGCGACGCAGCTTGTTTGCGCAGCGGTCGTGCCATCGCTCCACGTCGGCATCGGGCTCGGATGGCAGGGCTTCCTTGGGCAGGTCTCGCGGGAAGAGCTCGCCCGTGTCAGAGTTCTTGAGGTTCCAGTTTCTGGCGGCATATTGCAGGACGGGGACGTGGATTTCGGGGCACAGCAGGGTCTCAACAGACTGCCAGCGCACAAAGCCCTTGACGGTGAGGGCCGGGATGGACGGCGGCGCAAAATCGTCGCTGGTGGGCTGCAGCGAGTGCTGGCAGCCGGTGACCTGCCAGATGTACGAGATGGACTGGTGAGGGGCTTCGATAAAGAGGGCTGCAGCGATGGCGCGCGCAAGGCGCAGGGCGTCAGTAAAATACAGCTCCACCTAGAGCGCAGGCCGAACGCAGGGTGGATCACAAGGGCAATGCAGGCACAAGGGATCGGCTGTCTCTCACAATCATAGTCGCCGCCAACGAGCCGGTAGAAGGCAGCAAGCTTGCCAGGCGTTAGCGTCGTCTCCTCCTTGTCACCGATGTTGTCAATCTGCAGGTGGAACGGTCAGTCAGCGCCGCGCGGGAGGGCAAGAGAGCAAATGACGTAGCGAAAGCCGCCGAGAAAGCCGCTCGCGAAGAACGACAGAACAAACGGCGCAAAGAACGATGCAACAGGCAGGCAGGGCCAAACAAACAGCGGCGACATACGATGTAATGGGCCATGGACCGCAACAGCGCGTGGAACAGCGGCGTCGGCGCCTTGTCGTCCTGGTAGAGGTAGCCATAGAACGATTTGGCATCGGCGGTCGGTTGGGGCGGCGGTGTGGCAGCCGCCATGGTGGGCGATGGGTGGCGGCAGCAGCAGCGATCGGCGAGGACGGCGGAATGAACGGAGGGGGAAATGAGGCACAACGTGGATGAGGAAATGGAGGAGGGGGAACAGCAAGAAACGAAGAGGAGGAGAAGGAAGAAGTGCGAAGACAGTTTCAGGCGTTATGAGAAAATAAGGTCCAAAAAGGGAAGACACGGGCCAGCCGTTGCCAGAGCGGCTACTGGGCGCGAAGAGGCAGGTGGCGGGTGGTGAGCTGCCTCACAGGCAACAACGGCAAGGCGGGAAGGAGCGACATGAATTCCGGAAATGGAAGGAACAGGCAGGCAAATCCACAGCAGCAGCAACTGGCAGCAGCAGCAACAAGCAACAGCAGTCGAAAGAACCGCGGCCAACAGCAGGCAGATGAGCACCAGTCTGCCGCATGCAGCTGAACAAAACGCCGCAGAAGACACCGCGCAGAGCACGAGTTTGCAGAACGGCAAACAGGCAAACAAGACAATAGAAGAACAGGGAGGGGCGCAACGACAAGTGAGTGGGCGCTTGTCTGCAGATGCAACAGTGAGATAGCCGAGGGATAGCAAATAATACAGTAGGCCGAAATCACGAAAACGGGGCAGCAGGCTGCTGGCCCTGCGAGCAGCCTGGACTTGCGTGTGGGGTGGGGGAGGACGGCCACGGAGAGAGGGGGGGTCAATAGAGGCAGGAGCGACCTTGTGCAGCTCTCCTGGCGAGCACGACACAGGAAAGAGCGACCGGGGGTTGAAGAGATGACGGGCGACACAGGTTCCAGATAGAAGAAAGAGAAGGAAGGAACGATGGGAGCACCCGTTCGCACACACAGCAGCAGCAGCAGCAGTGGCCAGCAGCGCGGGTGTATCACAAATGCTGTTTCGTGTGTTTTTCCGGGTTTTTTTTCTTCCAGCTTTGTTATATTTTCCCAGCATCCCCCGACAGGCAAGAGAAACAGAAACGAACAGAGACGATCGACGCTGCCTGGGGAAGGCGGCTATGCGGCGCCACTGCCTTGCGGACCGTTCAGCGTTGGACACGTGCACCCGGCGCTATGGGGCTGGCCAACAGCTAAGCAAAGAAATAGGCTTAGAAAACCAGTTGGAAGCAGGGTAGGCTATTCAACCCAGGCGCCCATCCCAGGCGCCCATCCCAGGCGGCGGCGGCTCTTAGCGTGTCCGTTTCTGCGTGGGCTGAAAAATGCAGGGGGTGGGGTTATGGTGTGAATAGGAGGACGCCTTGTCAAGTGATCGCCGAGCCGCCGTCTGGTGGGGGGGATTTGGCACAGAATCGTCCGAGGACCGAGATCAGCTCACCGTCGCGAAAACGAGGGTTGGGGTGGCCACGCGCCATTTAGTCTTTACCCTCCTGTTGTGTTCAACGCATACAATGCGGGCAACGCGTGCAGCTCTCTGTTGGTGCTTGTGAAATGCGCGGCATTTGTTTTCTCTTTCATTCTTTGGCGCCCAGAGCTGAGGAAGCCGGGCACAGCAGCAACAAAGCGATGTACTATGCAGACGGTGGTATCTGAGACAGTGCCGAGAGAGAAACCAGGGGGGGGGGGGGGGCATATATGCAGCGAGACACAGCAGCGAGCACGAGAGATTGTGTAAGCCAGCAGGGCCGACCAGTGCAGACGATGACAAAGCCGCCACAGCCGCTGCGATCCAAGGTGAAACTTGCTCTTTATTTGGCTATCTTTCCTGTCTAGTTGGGAATGCAATGCCACCGAGAAGACGTGCATTGCCGCCCGTCCCGAGTGCCCCTGTCCTGCCCTGTCCCATGTCTGCCCCGGCAGAATCAATCCAAGCCTGCCCTGTTTGTATCCTGTTCGTGTCCTGTTCCGGTCACAGTATGCTGTTGTCGTGCTGTCCGTCTTGATCCTGGCCCATGCTGGCGGTAGTGGAACGGCCGATCCTGGTTTCCAGAGTACGATAGCCCCGTTGTTGCATCCCGGCAATGGCTTGCCGTTCTGTTTATGCAATGTCTGTCTGCGTGTGTGTATGCGTGTGTGTATCGTGGCGCCAACCTGTGCTGCTCGTTGGCCCCCAGCCCGCCTCTATTCCATCTCGGGACACGAGCAAATTGTTGATGTGAGGCTTTGTCTAAAAGAAATATGCAATCCTGGGACTCCTATATCAAGAGTCGTCCGACGTATTCTCCCTTGCCCCTCTATTCGGCGGTCTTGGCGTCCGTCTCTTTCGCCTCCTTCTGCTGCTCAATCGCCCGTGCCGGGAGGAACTGGAAGACCCGCAGCGTGACTGTCTTCGACAGGTCGCGCAGGTCGGCCTCGTCCGCCTGGAAGTACTCCTCGAACCCGGACTTCCGCAGCACGCGGTGGCTCCGGCTGTTGTAGTCGACCGTGATGGCAATGGCCTTCTCCTCCACCACCGCGCCCTCCTCGCCGTTCCAGTCGGGCACGCTTTTCCGGTCCACCCGGAGCTCCACCGGCTCCGCTGTGCGCGGCAGGTCACAGTACAGCTTCAGGAAGCCCTTGAGGAACTCGGTCGTGATGCCCTTGCCCCAGTACTCGTGCTTGATCATGTAGCCGATTTCGGGCCACCCGTACGGACCACCACGGAACCGGTGCAGGCCGCCGATGCCGATCATTTCATAGCCGTCCTTCCGGCCCTGCTCGCTGGGCACGCAGATGCCATAGTTGTACGAGTATGCATCGTTGGGCGGCGTGTACAGCTCCAGCCGCTTGCGCGTCTCGCCGAGGTCCTTGTCGACCTTCATGAGCGAGGTGTGGATCATCACCTCGGGCTGCGAGCGGAGAGAGTACGCCTCTTCCAGGTCGTCCATGGTCAGCGGACGCAGGAGCAGCCGCTCCGTCTTGAGAGACGGCCGCGTGTCCAGGGGCGGCAGCGGCGTCACGGGCAAGGTCGTCTTGATGGTGATCCATTCACCCGGCTTTTCGTTCTTGTTGGCCGGTGCGGCCATCTTGTCTGTTGTGTGTGTTTTGCCGGATGGGGGGGGGGGCGTGCCCAAAAGCTGTTTGTTATTGGCCGATATGCGCTGATATGCTGTGCAGTGTGCGGTTCTCTTGGTAACAGCCACTCCTCAGAGTCTCTCCTCTAGGGGATTTCCCTCGGTTTCGTCTGGTGGTGCTGTGCTGCTGTCTTTGGCCGCGCTTTCTCACGGCTCACGACTTTGGTCTCCCCTCCCTTGCTTTAAGTAGATTTTGTCCAGTTCAGAGCTAGACACGGTGGGCAAAGGCGCACAATGTGGACAGTCCCTGTTCCCTGCAGAATCGTACCTCGTGGTAGCAGGCAATGCACTACGACGAGATAACTCAGAAGGCAGAGGGATAAGAAAAAATAGCCCACCCTTTTTGAGAGAAAAATTGGGCATCAATATCACCGCTGACGATATCGATGGAATTCACACCGACAGCGCCGCTGATCCGGCAGCGCGTCCCCACTCTTGTCTGTTGCAACCGGCTCGGGTGAAAGCGCGCGCCAGAGGCTTGAGACAAAATGCACAAGAACGAAAGAGGTTTGAAAAGACGGTCATAGAAACAACAACGAAAGGGGGTCGGTAGAAAAAAAAAAAAGACAAGGGATCAAATGCAAGCGAGATTGCAGGGAAAGCACAGCAACAGAATAGGAAAAAAAATAAAAACTGCAGAAAAAGGAAATGCAAGCCAACGCAAATCAAAGGAAGTCCATAGCCAATAGAAAAAATGAAAAGAGACAAAAAAGAGGCCAAAAAAGAGACAAAAAAAGAAACAACAACGGACACACCGCCCTCATCGACGTGGCATTTCACCTTTGTAGCCTGTTTCGTCTTTGTGTCTCACTTGCCACCGCGAGAGTTTCTTTTCTTATTCGAGATTGGCTCTGTGGGCAGTGCTCGGCTTGTGATCATGGTCAGGAGACGGCAACGCTAACACCAGCAGGAATGTCGTTTGAGACGGAACTGCAACATCGTTGCCAAAAAAGGAAGCAGGACAAATCGCGGATACCGCAGCAGGAACACACCATGCCACCAGAAGGATCAGGACCATCGGCTGAAAACAACCGTTGCCACTGTTGCGACGTCGAGGGAAAGGTGCCGGCGGCCGTACGATGGCATCGTGAATGACAAATTCCACGCGACAAGGCATACAGCTCACAGATAGACGAAGGTTTGCTCTACGATCCTGGTATTGGATGCCGTCATATGCCAAGACCCGTCTTATTCACAGCCCCATCTGGAAAGTGGTCATACACACACACACACGCACACACACACACACACACACACACACACACACATATTTATATACATATATATATATTTGAGTTTGGATGTTATCTATACTCTGTGGTCAGAGTCGCGGAGTTCAGGCCACCTTCTCCGTCGCATTGGCGGACGTTTGTGCAACAGCCGGGTCTCTGGTTGCCACTGGCACGCCTTCTGTGGCCATGGTTTCCGCCGACATCGCGGCCTTCTTGCGCTTCTCGTTCCGTTGCAGGTACCACAGAGCGCCCGTGTTGGCCAGGAACGCGATGTTCAGGCAGGCAGCCGAGATGTAGCCCTTGCGGTACATGGGCGCATCGACCTGTTGCCACGTAATGAGCGGCAGCCAGGCCGACACGGCAAACCCCCAGTCGACCATGGAGCTCGTCACCAAGGCCCGCTCCTCAGAGTCTTCGGTGCAGATCTCCTGCGTCCATGACATGATCGGGCCTGCAATGCCGGGGAAGGTGCCGATCATAATGAAGCAGAACCACTTGAAACCGACGGGGATGTCCCAGACCGCCAGCGCAACAAAGTACAAAAGGTTGAGCAGCCCGGACACGACCAGTGGCGGCCAGCGCTGGCCCTTGCAGAGGGTGTCGGACATCCACGCCCACACAAACGTGGCCACAACCTGGACCGCAGCCGTGGTGGTCGGGTAGTTGTTGATCTGGTACACCGTGTACTTGGGGCTGGCCGAGTCCTTGAGGTACTGGGCAAAGACCGGCGTGCCAATGACGCTGCAGTTGTTGAAGATGATGTACAGCATTGTGAGCGCGTACAGGTGCCAGCTTGAGAAGATGGAAACGAGCTTGTCTTTGGTGTACCGTCCACGTCCCTGGCGCTTCTCAATCGCCATGCGCTGCTGTCCGTATTCCACCTCCTCCTTCGACAAGTACCACGCACGCGTCGTGGCAGGCGTGTCCGGGATAATAAAATACGCGGCTAGCGCAATGGGCAGCGAGATGATGCCGTCGACGAGGAAGAGCCTTTTCTTTTGTCAGAAGCGGTTTCTCAAGCAGGAGTGGCCGTTGCGTGTTCGGCTGAATAGCGGACTCACCATTGCCAACCCGCACGGCCGGCCCTGCCATTCAGGTGGTAGGCCCCGGCAGCCAGGTTGCCCGAGAACAGAGTGCCCATGCCTGAAGCAGCCTGGAATATGCCCATCCGCCGGCCAAGCTCGTCGCTCCGGTACCACGAGCCGATCACCCACGCCATGCCCGGGAAGTAGGCACTCTCGGCAAGGCCAATCAAAAATCGCAGGGCGTAGACTTGGCCAGCCGTATTGCAGCGCGACAGGCAAAAGGTCAGCATCGACCAGATGACCTCCATTGTAGGCAACCAAAGAGACGGCCGCACGCGCGTCATTATCAGGTTGCTGGGCATGCCGCCGATAACATAGCCGACCGTCCAGCAAGTGGTCATGTAGTTGAGCTCATTGCCATAAAGGTTCAGGTCTTCCTTCCTAAGCAGAGTCAGACGATTGGACGAGAGGGACACGTCTTGGAGACAATGGGTGAGGCGAATGAGAAGCAAGTGCACGAGTTTTTCATAAGCGGTACTTACATGCCAGAGACAAAGGCATTGGAGACCTGTAAAATGAAACAGAACGTTAACTTTATGTCCTGTCTCCGACTGTTTCTCTTTGTTCTTCAAGCCAAAGATAAAAGCATTGAATGCGATAACGAGACACGAAAAGAAAATGGAAGAAAATCAAAAGTATCTCGTTCAATGGACAACTGGAAATAATAATAAAAAATTGTAATTGCTTTTTTTATGAAAAAAAAAAAGGGTTATCACGAAAGCATATAACATCGACAGCGAACTGACAGCACAAAAACATTACGACATGGAAAGAAACAGAACTCGACTAACATTCGATTGGTTCAAGTACTTGCTGAAATAGCCTTTGCCGCGTTAGCAGCTCATCGTAGAACACAGAAGATGAGAGCCATCTGCTAGACGTCTGTAAGAGATATCGATGTACTTACCAAGACATCCAATAGACAGAACAGCAGCATCAAGCTTGAACAAGAAATGACGCTCCTGCGGTGACTTCTCAAAGGTATCCCAAACATAGTGCGACCATCCACGCTTGACATCGACCTGGATGACACTTTTCTCCGTGTGCTTCTCTGCATCCTGAGTTGTAGATGCCGCATCATTGGCGTAGGTGATGGAATGGTCGGCCATGGCGAAATAGCGAGTCGCAGAAAGCCCAACAACAATAACAAACACACCGATGCTCAGTTGGGGACAGGATCAACAAATCGACTCGGTGGCGGCAATCTGTATCTTTCTCTCACCAGATCATGGCGGAAGCCTGTTCGGTATATATGCACTGCTATCCAAGCACATCCATGCAGCGTAGCAATACTCCAAGAAATCTCGGGTATAACCTATCTGTACACGCCATACATGCCATACGTGCGTACCTCGTCCTGCTTATCGCTCTATCTGTTCGCATACGTTTATGCTGTCAGTCGCCTCATATCTCTCCAACTCACCAGCTTTTGATCTCATATCGGCCTCTTAACTGTTGATATAAGCCTCAAAGCCCTCTGCTCTGATAGGCAGCAAACGACTCGATCGTGTCTACCTACAGTCGGCTTTCCGATGCGGTAACAATACCACATGTACCGTAGGCTCGTTTAGGAACAGCAACTTAAACAACAGGGAGCTTACAGCCTCTTAGGTATATCAAGGCATGGCACGCGAGAGAATTAAGAGCCGGTGTTGCTTCCAAGTACTAAATCAGCTAAAATTAGCAGTTGATAACGGCGAGGGCACTTGGCAGTATCAAACAAAACACCTCCATTACCGATGTCGCTTTCCCGCTTCCGAAGGCTGTCGAACAACTCGTTCCACGCATCGCTCCAATCAATGAACGCCGTGGACTCCCGCTTGTGTTGTCATCTATCCGGCATGGATAATGGCCATAAACCGCTGCCAGACGCCGGATGCTTCTATTACCTAATGTATCCCATGCCCCTTCCCTCGCCTGATGACTTCTCCTCCTCGCCTCTTCTCTTTACCTCTTCGCCCCTCTCTCATTTCTTTTACTTTACTCCCCATTCCCCTTTCGTCACTTAGCGTACCGAGCTTGTCCCAACCAGAATGGATGACATTCCTCAGAGTGAGCTGGAGGCCCTGGCCAAGCACCCCAAGCTGGCCAACTTCAATGTGCATCAGACTAGCTTCACCAAGATCGGTGACCACAGCATAGCCTGCGAGGTTCATATTCCTAAGACTCTTGAGGCGGCTCTCACAGCTGCCGGCGACCAAAAAGTCAAGCGTGGGCTCATCCTCCGCTTCCATGGTGGTGGTCTGGTGAGTAATTCCATCGTATTCCGGGAATGTCTGCCTTCCTAGAGTGTCGGCGAGTCCCCTCCAATTGCGCAGATCCGATGAAGCACACTCATACGCGTGAATGAGATCAAATGCTGACCTCTACTGCTCTTACTGATCCCCAGATTGGTGGCATGTCCCTGTGGCCTGACTGGATCCCACAATATCTGCTGGACTTTGCCGAGCTGCACTCGACACCAGTCATCAGCGCTGATCACCGTCTGATGCCCGAGTGCAAAGGCCTGGACATGCTCGAAGACCTGGAAAGCTTCTGGGACTGGGTGGTCCGTCCGGAGGGTGGCCTTCGCTCGTATGTGGCTTCCATCGGTAGCTATGCCAACCTGGAGCTGGACGTTGACCGCATCCTGGCAGAGGGCGAGTCCGCCGGTGGTTACCTGGTGGTCCAGGCCGCGCTCTCGGGCCTGCCTGGCCTCAAGGCTGTCATCTCTGCCTATCCCATGCTGGACCTGCGTGACCGCTACTACTGCGAGAAGTTTGAAAAAATTATGACGGGCGTGCCCATGCTGCCCACCAAAATTCTCGAGGACCACCTGGCCAGCATGAAGCCCGGCGACGTCGTGACACGCGCTCTACCGCCTGCCCGCATGCCTCTTGGCAACGTCATCATCCAGCAGGGCCGCTTCTGCGAGTTCTTTGGTGACGAGGACATGATTTATCCTGTTGACCGCGTGCGCAAGGGCCTACATGTGGACATCAAGGATAAACCCATGCCGCGCCTGTGGATCTACCACGGCAAACATGACACGGGCATTCCCAGCATCGGCAGCATCGTTTTTGTCGATGCCGTCAACGAGAAGAAGCTGTGGCCGGCTGAGGAACTGCGCTTCGACCGTCCTGATGGCGAGCACAGCATACACTATGGCAAGCGCATCACCGATACGCCCTGGCTGAAGGAAGGACTGGCCTGGTTGGAAAAGCCCTTCTTGGAGTAGACGAGTGTTGGGCCGTCAATGCCAATGGAGACCCCGCTCTCCCATGTAAATAGCAGCTAGATCCACTGTATCTAGCAAAATACAATTGCTATCTGGCTGTCCTTTTCGTCACACTTTGGTCATGCCATGGTCCACTCTTCAACCAAGACCAAAAGCAAGGCTGTATAAGCACGTGATGCTTTCAGAACTCATTAAGGCTCGAGCAAAAAAACACGGTTATGCAACAGACACAAAGAGATCTGCACCGCTTCTTCTGATCAGCCACAGAGAATGACCACGGCCAGATTTCCGGTTTCGCCGCTTCGCTCGTTCCCAAAAACACAAAGACAAGTCTCATCACACACTGGAGCGTCTAGGTGCCTTAGAGCTGGAAGCACAGTGTAACTAATAACCTTCATTGACTCAGGGTACTGCATCACTCGGCAAGGGCTGATGGCCGCCAAGTGGTCGCCTGTTCCCTCGGTTGTATGAACCGCAGTCGATAGAAATAACCGGCGTCATACTACAGAAGCCCATTGACTAGGGGTTATGTCCCAAAGAACGTAAGATCCCGGACACCAACTGCCCAAGAGTTGAGAAGCAATTGGTGTCCAGAGCCACCGCCACAGCACAAGCCACAAATCCACAATATCAGGTACGGTTTGGTGGATCGGAGGATTTTGTTCGCTTTTTTCAGAGTTTTATTCTTTTTTATTGCCCATACTCTCCTCGTCAAAAAAGAGTACAGTACATGCTGAAACCAGTATCCGTGGCCGTAAATAAACACCGTGGTAGTACTTCCGCACCACACATAGACAGACACACACTCCGCTTCCAAAAAGTTTTGCCTTTTTATTTTAGTTTCCCAATCGTCCTCCTCGTCCTTCACCGAAACACATTCCCAATTTAAGCAATAGTAGACGGGCGCTTGGCGCTGAAGATCTTTGTGGTCGAGATCTTCGGCACGCGGTGGGGCAGAGGGAAGGACAGGTCCTTGGTGAGAAGCTGCTTGATGTATGGCCGCTTGACGTCGGCACTCTTCTCGATCTCAACAACGCGGAGGATCTGTAGATTGTGTCAGTAGCCAGTCCAACGACCGACCGAGGAAATACTTTGAGAGAGCCCGGGGTGGGGAAGGAGCATACGTGGATCGACCGGAAACGGGCACGGTGGCGGGCAGCCATGTCCTGGTACAGGGCCTCGATGGCGGCGACTCTCGACAGCTCGCGGTACTCCTTGTACATGTTGTGGGTGCCGGAGCGGGAGTCGTAGCGGATCCAGATGCCGAAGTTCTTCACCTTGAGGGGGTGCTTCTCCGAGATCTACATCGCCATATTGTTAGTCCTCCCGCCTCACCAGTTCAAAGAAAGCACGTAAAAAAGGCCTTTCTAAATTCTGTACATACCACGTTGACGCTGACGATCTCACCAGTGGCCTTCTTGACCTTCTTGAGACCGCGAAGGAAGTACCAGTACCGGGACTTGGCAACAACCTCGTTGGGAGCGAAGATACGCATGCGGTACAGGCTCGGGTTAGGGTCGGTCTCGGTCGGCAGATGCCGGCCAATGACCTGGTATTCCTGAAGACGGCCTGGGGAAAGAGCAGTATTGTTAGCAGCCAGGCTGGGTTCTCCAGAACGTTCATCAAAACTGTCGTCCACGACCAAATCAGCTGTCACCACAGCCGCGACCAGAGCCGTCTCGACAGACGGGGGGGAATCAGAAAAGAAAAAGGTGTCGGCAGAAACTCTGCGGAGGGCATTTTCAATCATCGATCGCACATCAAGAGGAAGAAAGATGTCGTTCCGTCGCTATCCATCGCATGCACCACCTCAGACATTGGCAGTCACCCGCGAAAGATGCATCTGTCGGCGGTAGTTCCTTCATTGCGGTCGCAGAATCCAGAGCAAATACGGCGTGATTGAATAGGTGCAGTTCGGTCGAGATCGTTTCCAGTGATGGTTTGCTGCGCTTGATGTTGTCGAGAGTCGTCGTCCTTTCGCTTCCCTACCCATCGAATTTTTTTTCTTTTCCCCTCATCCATCCCGCGATGTGGCTCTGGTCGTGCATCCTCCTCTCCCTTCCCAAAAGAACAATTGCCGGCTGCAATAGAGAAAAAAGCTTACCCATCTTGATTGTAAGGTGATGTTAGTGAAAAAATTCCTCGACGTGGATGGTGAATAGTAGCGAGAGTGCTCACCTTGAAATTGGTTCGTGGAAGTTGGTGGTCGTCAAAAATTTGATTGAGTCTAGTCGGATTTTGAAATTTCGTCCTGCACACAAACTTTGATGGTCTTTTTTCCGGGGCTTGGTTTGCGCACGAGAAAAAAATGTGCGTCAGCAACAATATTAGTCCGCTGCCGGAGGTAAAAGTGGGCCTAGGTCTTCTGCTAGCCTCCCAACTTTGAGGTGGAGCATTCTTTGTAACAAACAGCCAATCATTACTCGCTGTGGATCCCCTCCAATTGCTTCCTGGCAAAACGCCAGGTACGAGTGATGGAAAGAGCAACTCTCAGGTACCTGCCTGCCTGCCTCACTGGTCGCAACACAGAGAGAACCCACCATAGAACAGGCGAGAGAATTCCGTCTCAAGATTTCTGTTGTGAATTTTGAGGATCTTTCAGACTTCCTTCATAGCAGACCAAAGAACTGCCGTATTTATCTTCTGTGACGTTCTTTTTGTCTGTCCCGCGCCCAGCACCGGGCAGCTCCAACTCAGCATGGACAGCCTGTTTCGGGAATTCGGGCGAATCGTCAATGAGGGCAACGGCAACGCGTTGGCTGCCACGCTCTCACCCCAGCCTCCGCCCAACGACCCTTCCCGGTTGCGCAACATTTGGAATGGCGCCAACCAGCACGACGCAAAGTCGGTCATCAAGCGCAAGATCCAGAGCAACACAGATGCTCTCACTCACACCGAGGTCCAAGGCTGGACTGAGGTCTACTATGCATATTGGAAGGTCATAGGAGATATCCTGACTCTGGACGAGCAGGGCCAGGGAAACCGCAATAGGCCAAGAGTGAGTTACGGCCATTGGCAGTCGCACGAGCTGCGCTTCATGTTTGCTAAGCGTCATCGCGACAGGCCACGTGGGCGAAGGTGTATGAAGCCTGGAAGGACTTGATCAACACTGTTCACCGAGGTTACACCAACCACGGATTCGAGGCATGGACGGTGCCATGTCTCTATGTGACAGGCAACTATCTACGGATATTCGCCATCAAGGCTGATGAAGAACGGAATGCCTCGTCTGGCTTCAATGGTGCTACATCTTTCCAAGACGACTTTGACGCCGAGAATGAGAAGCACCAGAGTTTAGAGGACTGTGCTCGCCAGTTGAATCGTCTCTTCCAGCTTTGTTTGAGCGACCGGTGCGTGTGAAGCTTGTCCTACGTAATCTGCTAGCTGCCTAGCAACTAACAGTGATCACCCTCAGATCCCAGGATATTTCAAACTCAAGAAAATGGGGCATCTACGGCGTGATCAACCTACTTTTCAAGACCTACTTCAAGTTGAACTCGGCCGGTTTGTCAAGAAACATTCTCAGAGCTCTTACCGCCTACCGTGGCGACATGCCGGCTTTGGACCTGTTTCCAAAATCCCAGAGAGTCACCTTCAAGTACTACGAGGGTGTGCTTTCTTTCCTCGAAGAAAACTATGCCGACGTGAGTCTCCGCATGTCATACAGTTTGCCACTCGCAATCGTATTCTAACGAATGACGATCACTAGGCTGAAAAGCACCTCACCGAGGCATGGGGACTGTGCCACAAGAATGCCATGCTCAACAAAGAGCTTATTCTCACCTACCTCATCCCGTGCCACCTCTTGACAACACATACCCTGCCAAGCAAGAAGCTTCTAGAGCCTTACCCGCACCTGCAGAAGCTCTTCCTGCCTCTTTCGCAATGCATCAAGAAGGGCAACCTGCATGCATTTGACCTGGCTCTGCAAGAAGGCGAAGACGAGTTTGTGAAACGGAGAATCTACCTGACCTTGGAGCGCGGGCGTGATATTGCCATGCGCAACCTGCTCCGCAAGGTCTTTCTTGAAGGCGGGTTTGAAGAACCTGCGACGCCCGAGGCAGCTCCAGTACGAAAGACACGAATTCCTGTGGCAACATTCACGGCTGCACTTAAGTTGGGAAGCAAGGAGAGTTTGGACACAGACGAGGCGGAGTGCCTGATGGCAAATATGATCTACAAGGTATGTTCTTTCGATCCACTTTTTGGTCTCGTGGTTGTATATGAGTCACTAACCACAGCCTTGTTATCCATTGCAGAATCTCATGAAGGGATACATTCATCGAGAGCGGGGCATTGTGGTTCTGAGCAAGGCGGAGGCTTTCCCAGGAACAGGTGTGTAAAAAGGCGGCGAGAGGTCACCGGAATGGAGAACAGCAAGATGGACATGCATGTGGCAGCGTTGGTTTGTATTTTCAATATTCCCATTATAAGGCGTTATGACCACAGTGACGAAAAAAAAGAAAGAACATGGCAAACTCTCACTTGATGTATCCTGTTCATGTGAGGTGAAGCCTGAGGCATCAAGTCTCCACAGATGAAGGCCACCGGTCCCCTAGACTCAGTCTTGCGTTGCATCAGTTGCGCCGAGACCCCAGAAACACGACAGGTAAAAGAGTAAAAAAAAGAAGAGAAAAAGGAGAGGAAAAAGAGAGGAGAAAGACGGATCAAGAAAAAGAAAAAAAAAAAGAAAAAAGAAAAGAAAAAAAACCCCCAGGACATAAATCAAGAGGTAAAATCAAAGAGTGTGTGAGTGGACCCGTCCCTCAGTTTTATATGTTTCGTTGGACAGAACAGGCAAGCCTGCCTCGCCGTCGTTTTGGTGCCGCATGTCTTGCCGTGAGTCATGTACGTGTATGTAGTCATAATACATAGTAGATGCTGTTGGCGCCTTGTAACTTCTTCACAGCACCGACCACCCACCCCACGGGTCTGCTCGATGGGGCTAGCAGGACGAAACGGATGGGTGACCAATTGGTTACTGAGCGGCGAATCTGTCGGGCGGAGGAGATAGAGCGCATGCATGTGTGTATATCTGTTTGTCTCTCTGTATGCAAGCCTGTCCAATAAGTGACTGCCATGCAAGATAGGGGGGGAGGATCTGTTCGAGATGGCGTGGCACAGTGTTTGGCGACTTACAGAGCTGCAGCGTGAAAATGGACACGCCGCCTTTTTATATCAGATTTAACATCAGAAGGTCAAATTAAAGTTTGTTTTTTTCTCGAAAATAAGTTTATCAAAGAGTGTAAGAAGAGAAAAAAAATACAAAGCAGGAGAAAAAACACCGCGAGACCTGCATCTGCCGTCTCTCAGACCTTCCTCGCTTCTGGTACCCTCCCCCCCCTTTTTTTTTCTGGGTTTGCTGTTCTAACTGAGGCTTTTCCGTCCTCTGGCAGATCTCTATATCTGCCAGCTTTGCGTGGTATTCTTAACCAAATCAACAGAAGCAAAAGTAAACCAAGAAAAGTAATGATACATAAACGATAGAACAGAAGAAAAAAAAAACACCAACGCCAAAAGCTAGGATTTGACAAAGCAAAAGGGAAAATAAGAAGCGATAATATGAAAGCTTACAAAAATGAAATCGTTTGCTTTCCAAAAGAGATGGGGCGCAAAAATAGAACCAGAACGCCTGCTTTCGTACCAAAACCGTAGAAAACCTCTTGTCATGATATGGCCGGACAGAGAAGATAAAGGAGACTAAGAATGACGGGAAGACAAGACAGAGAGATAGAAGGAACTGGGTGTAGTTCAAATAGTAGAAACAACATAAGAAAATGAGGCATATTTTTTTTGGTGTGTTTTCGTCTTGTGAGATTGCTCTAGGCAAAGCCAAACACAAGAGATGGAATTCTCAGAAATGACGGTTGCTACGTGGGCTGGATCTTGGGTGTGTTAGTTTGAGAAGAGACCCAGAAGACCAAAAATAAGAGAGAACTACTTACTGTGCCGACGAGATGTCATCGACGTGGTTGCACAGAGCCACAAACAGATCAAAGAACAGCTGCGAGCCGCCGTTGAACATTTCCAGCTGCATGGTGCCGCTGCGCTTGAACGTGCTGCGGCTGCGGATGATGAGAGCCAGGTAGTGGGCGCGCAGCTTGGAGTCGGTGTCGGGCGTGTGGGCATAGGCATAGCGCGCCGACGACAAGATGGTCGCACACTGAATCCCGGATTCTGGGCGTGTGTTAGGAGAATGGGCATAGGAACAAGGCAGAAGCCGAGAGAGAGAACTCACGTAGACCTTGCTTGCGCAGAGCAATCCGCTTTAGCTCGTCCAGGCCGTACTTGTCGGCTGTGCAGTAGATGACTGTGTCCTTGAGCAGGTCGCCATCGACGGCGTGGTGGTAGAGTGTGGCGTCAGGCGCCACGCTGCGGCGGTCGCTGCCTTCTTGGTTGCCGTCGCCGGCATCGGTTTGCTCAAGCTCCCACGAGTTGCGACGCTTGTTGTGGACCAGGCGCGGGTAGTAGTCGCCCTTGTAGAGGTACTCGAGCACGGACGAGAAGATCTCGGGCTCGTCATCGGGTAGGATGAGGCGCTTGGTTGACTTGTTGCTGCCGGGCGAGTAAAAGGACATCTGGCCGTGGAGGGCATGTTGGAAGAAGGGCGATGCGCAGAGGATGTCTTCGTGAGCCGCAAAGATGCGCTGGTCCTGGCCGACGACGAGGGTCACGATAGCCGACGTGAGTGTTCTGGAGGAAGAGTGTTAACGGGTGAACTTGTGCGACAAAAAAAAAAAAAGCGAGGGGAGAAGAATGCCACCTACGACACTGGAGACGGGGTCTCTTCGGCAAAGGCAGCGATGGCCGCCGACGAGGCGACCGTTGGCGGACGGCGACGGGATTCATGCCGGCGCTGCTTGGAGATACCTGACTCTTTGCTGAAGGAGGTATTGGACTTGCCAGTCTTGAGGCTTTTGGAAAAGCTCTGCTTCTGCGAGCGAGAGAACATGGCGACTGAGAAATATGGAAAAGTGGTTGTAAAAGTAGAAGAGCAGGCTGCAATGGGTATATCATAAAAATAAAATCGACGAGAAAAAAAGAAAAAAGAAAGAAAGAACAAAGCCTTGTGGAGAGATAAATGGAAATAAATACAAGGTGACTGATTTTGGGATTGTTGCTGACACTATTGTCAGGTTGAAGGCTGCAAGAAAAAAAAAAGGTAGGTGGCTGGTTGTTTGCTTTTGTTGCCTTGTTGCTGACCAGTGAGGCTTTGGCGATGATGTCGAACCTACCTGTGCCGACCGTGAAGAGGGAATTAGAAAAGGAAATGGGAGGGGAGAGGGGGAGCCAAAAAAATTACAAGAAGAGGAGAACTGTGGGAGGGATCGAGCGTATTTATAGAGGATCAGACAAGAAGGAGGGAAAACAAGGCTAGGACCTGCATGGTGGGAGCAAATAGAACGGCATAGAACCAGTCAGGCGCAGATGGATGGGTGGTTCCCAACAAGAAGCGAACGAGAGAAAAAGCGAATCAGAGAAATAAAAAGTTAAGGAAATAAAAAAGGGTGTGTTGCGACGTCGAGTCTTTCCTGCCTAGCAGACGAGGCAGGGATATGGGGTGTGGTGGTGCTGAGTGAAACCGGGCACGGTGCTACTGCAATAGAACCATCCAAAAAAAAATGAAAGAGCGAGTCAGAGATAAAAAGGATGAAATTGTGAAAATGCTGTGATAGTTGGAGATAATGGACGTGTCTGACCGCGACTGGGAGGGGGGTCCAGTTAGACAGGAGGGGTGCGATATTGACACGTCTGCACGTGATGCGAACCAGGGACTTTAATGAGTTTTTTGTCACAGTTTTTAGGGGGGACCCCCCAAACGAGTCCGCTAGCCAAGGGGACCGTTAGTACTTTCCAGGGGGGGCTCGTTCGCCGGGCACTCACAGCCCCGCAAGAAAAGCCCACCCACAGGCACTGGCACTCTCCTTGGTGCAAGGCACACCACGCACACCCACCCACTCCAAACACCCATGCGTTCACACAGCCGCCCAGTCCGCCTTGTACTCGCAGTGCTGCCTGGCCGTAGCTTGGGTACTTGAAGGCGAGCAGGGGCGAGCAGGCGACCGTGAATGCAGGGGAAGGCGCAGGACTAGTTCTGGTTCGCAGCCGGGGATCAAGTGCCGGAAGCTCCTTAGTTTTCCTCTCTCTTTCTTAGTATCTGCCAGCATTTCCCCAGTCAGACGTTTTCTTCTTCCCTTGTCCTGCCTCGTTCGGCCCTCCTTTTCATTGCTTTTTTTCTTCGCCTTTTTCCTTTTTCTCCTATTTTTCCTCTGGTCTCGCCCCCTCCGGAACCAAAGGAGCAGCTGATGCGACACAGGAGAGAGAATCCGGGATGAGGCGGGATGTTGGTCATGTTTTGCCAATGCCTCCCCTCAGCTAGACTGTGTCTCTGGGTTTCCTCCTTCCCCAGCCGTGCTCGTTTCCCAGCCAGCTATCGTCGTGAATAAATAAACAGAGGGGGCGCTGCACTCGTACATAGTAGGACTTTTCAGTAGCAGAAAGGCGTCCAGAAAATCAGGCAACAAGTCAATTGGAAGCCTCAGACAGACATACGAAAGCCAGACTGTCTTGTGATGACCCCGATGATGAATTGGGTCATCGGGCGGCTTGGAGACGCCTACTACGGTGCCTTTTTTTTTCGTTTGTTTGTTTTGTTTGCTTCCGAGGTCGCCTCTCTTTTTTTTCTTATCAGGGCGCACTTTTCACGAAGCTTCCTTCGTTTTTCACGACGCACTACCGTTTTACTTACACAAGTCCGCCACCGTCCAACAGCCCGGGTCCCCCCAAAAGCATGCATACCTCCCACACCGATCCATTCACCCCTGGTCACAGCTGGTGGAGGTGTGGATGCCTTCACTTTTGGCTCCTGGAACTAGCACCCAGTTCCTGCGCCCTCACGGAGGCAAAGTGTAGTTTTGGTCACATTCTGCCGTGACAAGACCGCGATGGATGTTCGAGATAGGCAGTACCCCCTTGCTTTAGTTCTCAGCCCAAGTCTCTTGCCATATAACGATGCCCACATTTGCTCACCCACACTCGCCAGGATACGAACTACACTGGCAAGATGTTCGTACACTTTTCCTAGACTGGACAAACAGGTGCCGCCAAATGGATAAGCACGAGCACAGTGTACATACGTGGTAGTATCTTGCAATGCACGCGAGATGGAAGTCCTGCGCTTCCGATGAGAGACCCAACCGGACGGCTCCCTGCAGCCACTTTAAACCCCGGTATCGTACTGTTTCATGGGCAGACTCCACAGCCCCTGGACCAGTGGGGGGGGAGAGGACATCTTATGACCAAATAGACGACGAAATCCAGGCGACGAGATAGTCTTGAGCAGTCGAGTCGGAGCCGTGCAAAGCGGATGCGCACAGAGGCATGATAGCTGTCTGCGACTGTGCAGGACTGGGGCAGTGTTATGGGGAGTTACGAGTCGCCCAGTTGCCTTGTAGGCTGCCGGCCTGTTTGCAGGCAGACGAGGCTCTGCACACCTACTCGTACGCAGTCACATAATATCTGTAGGACTTGACAAGACGCCGTTTTTTTCTCCTGGGATTCCTGCTGCTCTACCTTTGCGCGCGGGTAAAGTTGCGCTTTCTGGGATGGACGATGCCGTTGTCTGCATGCCTTGGCAATCCTTCGTAAACCTGCACTTTTGCGTGTTCACGCGCATGTGTGTCCGTCGTACGGTGATGCAGAATCGCTGCCAGCGCAGCATCGGACGATGTTTGTGCTGTTTGGACGATGCTGTGTTTCCATAAATCCGGACCAGTAGAGAGCGGCACAATTTTTTTTCTTCTTTTTTTTTTTTTTTTGAAAAAAGTTGATAGCGTGGGACACACAGCAGCGGAATCCAGCTCCTGCCGATTTTGGGGGGGGGGGGGGGCCCAGTGGCCGCTGGCCGCCCCGCCACCCCTCACCCAAGGCTGCCACAATATCCTTTCCGGTTTTCCATTTGGCTTGCCCGCTGCTTATAACTCTCCCGCTCGTAGTATCACGCGCTTTGCATCGTCTCTTTTCTTTTTCCAACGATCTGCTCCAGCAGGCACGAAGACGACGATAGCGATTAACACGGCCCAGGCTGAACCCACACCCTCCGACGAAAGAAACCGAAGACGACTGCTTGAAGAAAAGAAAACAAGAACCGGAAAAAAAGCAAAGAAAATCAAGAAACAGGCGAGAGATTATCGGCTCTTCTGTGATCCTTCCCGAAGAACCCGCCCTTATTAGCGACACAGTACGGCCAGTCTAGCGGTAGACGCATCCAGCGACCCAGCGACCCAGCGATCCAGAACGACATACAGTCTCTCCTGCACCCACTCTCGGTCTACCATACCGGCAGGTTTTCTTCGTGCACGACGAACAGGCACCCTATTGCCGCGACAACACACACACACACACGCGCGCAATCCTCTGACGAACGGGACTTGCCCACGTCCACTCTTTTAAAAGCGAGACAACACGAGACGCAAAGGCGACGCTCCTCGCGAGACTTCAACAAAAGCTGGGCAACATCGAAGCCACGACCCGCGAGGCGAAAAACAAAAGAATAAAAATACATATAAAATAAAATAAAACCACACGCAAGGATCTGAAACCAAAGGCCCGAACATCTTCAAGTTCGAGATCCGAAGAGCAAAGGCAGAGCTCCCCCTTCCACCCGCCGGCCTTGGGCGTCCAATAGATTCGACGAGAGGAATACTCAAAAAAGGGTCCCCCCCTCCCAACTCCGTTCCCTGTCCTGTCTATTAAGGCGGCTCCCACCCGTTGTTTCCTACGTCCTTCCCCAACGCTCTGTTCGCCACAATGGGCCAGGACGGCGAGCCCGACCCGGCACTGCCGATTCGCGACAACCCCCATCCACCGCACGCGCATGCCCATATTGCCTTGGCAGAGGGCACCGTCACCGAGCCGCACGCCTCGACTGCTGCCGCCGCGGCCGAGAGCGGCAACGGAAGCGGCCCGCAGATGAGCCCCGGGCTGCGCAACAGCAAGGGCTGGGACGGCAAGCTGCGGCTGCCCAAGAAGGCGACCGTTCTCGCCAACCCGGAAGCGCTCTCAGACCCTGAGTACTCAGACGACGACAATGTGATTCCGGGCGAGGTGATTTCTGCAGACGAGGGTGAGTCCAGCGGCTATTGTGCCCTCTCCCTCCCCTCCTCTCTTACACCGTGTAACTAACTCTCTTTTTTTTTTTTTCTCCCCTAGACCTCCTCAACAGCGAAGACTCCGACACGGACGAGATCAACTTTACCCATTCCCGCATCCACTCCCTCGCGGCGCTGCACCTCGAACGCTTCAAGCAATGCCAGCGTCTGTGTCTGCGCCAGAACAGCATCCAGAGCCTGATCGAGAGGGAGGATGACGGCGATCATGAGGACGGTGGTGGTGGTGGTTCTTCCTCGTCCAGGAACCCCCTCAGCTGCCTCGCCGACACCCTGCAGGACCTCGACCTGTACGACAATCTGCTGACGCACACGCGTGGCGTCGAGGCTCTGCCGAACCTGACCAGCCTCGACTTGAGCTTCAACAAGATCAAGCACATCAAGCACCTGGGGGGCCTGACGTCGCTGGTGGACCTGTACCTGGTGGCCAACAAGATCAGCACGATCGAGGGGCTGGGGACGCTGCACCGCCTGCGGCAGCTGGAGCTGGGGTCGAACCGGATCCGCACGATCACGGGCCTGCAAGGGCTGCACGCGCTGGAAGAGCTGTGGCTGGCCAAGAACAAGATTGTGCGCCTGGACGGGCTGCAGGGGCTGCCACACCTGCGGCTGCTGAGCGTGCAGGCAAACCGGATCCGGGACCTGTCGCCGCTGGCGGCGGTGCCGACGCTGGAGGAGCTGTACGTGTCGCAGAATGCGCTGGAGTCGCTGGCGTCTCTGATCCCAAAGGCAGAGAAAAAGGACGAGACGGGTGCCGAGACGGGTGCCGAGACGGGTGCCGCCACCACCGCCTCTTCCACCCCTTCCACCTCTTGCATCCTCCCCCGGCTGCGCATCCTCGACGTGGGCAACAACAAGCTGACCTCCCTGCACGGCATCGAGGGCCTGACCGAGCTGGAGGAGCTGTGGGCCGGCTACAACCTGCTGGCCGACTTCGCCGACGTGGAGCGCACCCTGGCCGACAAGAAGTCCTTTGAGACGGTCTACTTTGAGGGCAACCCGCTGCAGCTGCGGGCGCCGGCGCTGTACCGGAACAAGGTGCGGCTCGCCGTGCCGCAGGTGCAGCAGATCGATGCGAGTAAGTATAAATCCCAATTTGAGAGAGAAAAAAAAACCGTGGGCCCATAAGTCGTTGTAACCGTGCTAACGTCTCCCCTCCCCCCCAACAGCCTACGTCCGTGATCCCTGAGGGAAGCAGACGGGAGGCAGCAGGCGTCTAGCCTCCCATTATCCAGTTATCTGGAACCCAGGATGGACCCGAATCCATAAAACGTCGTAGAAGCTAGCATACATGTCTACAGACATGCAATATAACACCATATGCATCACACAATGATTTAGTGCGAATACCAATGTGGAATGTGACCACTCTAATGGCTGTTTATTGTTTTTTGTGTATATCTTCTTTAATCTCTGTTTGTAGTGAGCGTGGCAAAACACGCAAAGACGACCTCGCTTTTTCCTCTACCAGACCACCAAAAACACCACCACAATTTAGATACAATCCGTTTAACCGAAGATCCAGAGCTTCTCAGTGGGGAAGTACTAAAGGGTATGGTCAGCAACGTGCGGGCAACACTTGCAAAAAGAGGGTAAAAAATGGGGGGAAAAAAGTAGGGTCAGACTCACGTTGGCGGGCTGGTTGAAGCGGATGTTCTTGTCCAGCGCAGTGATGCTGTCGAGGTCGGCCTGCTCCAGGTCCCACCCGGTGACGTCCAGGTTCTCCTTGAGCCGCGACTCAGTGACAGTCTTGGGGATCACGGCCAGGCCGCGCTGGGTGGCCCAGCGCAGCAGGATCTGGCCGGCCGTCTTCTTGTACTTGGTGGCCAGCGTGGTAATGGTCGTCTGCTGGAACAGCGTCGTCAGCTCGGTGGCGTGAGCCATCTTGAACTCCTCAAACGAGGCCGGGCCAAAGGACGAGTAGGCAGTCACAGCGACGCCCTCCTGCTTGGCCAGACGCAGCAGACCCGGCTGCACCAGGTAGGGGTGGTGCTCGATCTGCAGAGTGGCTGGCGGGATCTTGGCGTAGCGCAGCAGGTCGTACAGCAGCTGGGCCTGGAAGTTGGAGACGCCGATGCTCTTGGTCAGGCCCTTGGCGACCAGCGACTCCATGGCGGTCCAGGTCTCCTGGATGCTGGCCTTGGACGGGCGGATCTCGGTGCCGGCATCGTCAAAGTGCCAGCCGGGCGGGTAGCGCACAGCCGGGTCGACGTACTCGAGGGCGACGGGGAAGTGCACAATGTACAGGTCAAAGTAGTCGATGCCCCAGTCCTTGAGCTGTCTGCGCGCGATCGGCTCGACACGCTCGCCGTCGTGGAACGAGTTCCACAGCTTGGACACCAGGAAGAGGTCCTCCCGCTTCACGATGCCTTCCTTGATGGCGCGGGCCACGCCCTGGCCGCACTCGACTTCATTGCCGTAGTCTGGACACGGGGTATTGTCAGTGGGACGTCCAGTGACGAGACCAAGTTCAACGGGCAGGGGTGCAGGGCAAGGCAAAACAAAATGAAGCAAATGAAGAGCATGGAAGGCAACAGGAGGTAACGTTTCCGTCCCATTTCTGTGCCGTGGTCACAAGAAAGATTCTTGGAGACCCAATTAGACGGGACGACGAGGAAGAGTGGGCGGAGAGGGGGGTGGGGGGCTGCGTTTGTGGCACGCGGTCCACACGCGCTGTAGGCGGGATAAATAGAAAAAACTGGGCAAGGATGCTGATATCAATGCGAACAAGTCGGGGAGGGGGGGCCAGCCACTTAAACTGCAACAGCAGCATCGTAGACCCGTGCTTTTACCCCCCCCTTGTCCAGCGGCAGACGTGAACGGAACAGCCGGGAAGGGGCTGAGGAACGTACCGCAGGCGCCGTCAAAGAGACGGTAGCCGGCCTTGATGGCATTGTAGACGCTGTCGGCGCAGACTGCATTGTCGACCTTCCAGAGGCCGAAGCCGACCTGGGGCATCTCGTAGCCGCTGTTGAGCTTGATCGTGGGAGTGGCCATGTTGGCGGTTGGGTAGTCTTGTGTCACAGTCAGTACGGCGGCAGCATAATAAAGGGCAGGCCAGAACGCGGCTGAAGAGAGCCACGCGAGTGTACTACTACGGGAAAACCATGACGATGTTGATTAGCTTACTGACCTTGTTTTGGCTGTTGAAATATCACGGTCTTGTAGAGACAGGGACGGGGTATGCCGGAATGCAGGTCTTGGTCTAGGGTATCAAACGCCTGGAAACCCGTCTATGGAAACGTAGGGAGGGTGACGAGAAGGAAAGGCAAGGGACAGAGAAAAAAAACAGCAAAACGGGAGAAGAGGTGGTGTCGAGGTCGAGAAAGTGGGCATGCTTCGAAACAGGGTTTGGGAGAGCTTATTTATATGATGGAGACGCAGACGGCAAGCGGCAAGCGGCAGGCATGGAGGGGCAAGCACCAGACCACGCAACGCTACCAAGTAGTTAACTAGAAGAAGTCCACCAGCAGGAAAGAGCCTTCCTCGCGGTTGCTCCTGCCCGGCGGATGTGTCCATGCGTGGGGAGAAGGCGCGGCCCAGCTCTCGGTGGCCAAGCTTGTCGTTTCTTTGTGCCTTGCATCGTTTTCCCAAGCAAAGCTATTTACGTGTGACAGTCGTGAGGCACCATCGCATCGTGTATCCCCGATTCTTCCTTGGTGGTTGTCTACATCCTACTCCAGGTTCACGCAGAGCGCCCCTTGTCAGCCCTGCGCTGGACTTTGCAGAATGCCATCCTCTTCTGAACCCATTCTTTGGGTCCTTCTCGCGGAATATCGGGCGCGTCGCCGACAGCTCTGCCCTGGCGCAGCCGAGACTTCCCAATATTCTCAGGACGCACCCAACAAGACGGCGAACGCTGCAATGGACGTGGAGACACGCTACTGGCTGGTGGGTGGTCGGACAGGTGGACAGCGAAAGCCCTTTCCCGTTTTCTCGATTTAGCCTAAGTAGCTAGGTGAGCGGTTAAAGCTGCCGACTCCCACTTTTATTGGCGGGCTAGCATCGATTGTCCCAGCCGCTTCGTCTGGTGGTGTCAACTCGTCGTCGTCTTTCACCCGGATTCGCGCAGTTGCCATTGGCTGGGTTCGTCTTATCATAGCGTTGAGAAGAAAAAGACCTCCCCGGTGTAACAACATGGGAGTTGGTTGCGTCATCCAAGTTTATTTCTTTGCGAAAGAGATCCTCTTTTTTTTTCTCTTTTTTTTTTTTTTGCCTGGGGTATACAAGTACCTTTTCATACAGTCCCGCTGTTCAACCAGATCCAAGATCCGTTCATTAATCGCGTCATCCCTTTCCCACCACAAGCTTTGTGCTGTGTTGTGGGCCAGTCCGAGAAAAAAAAAACAAGACAGCCAAAGTTGTCCAAGAGAAGGTCCACGCGAAACTACCAGATCCACAATTTCCCATGGACTCCCGCGGTGCAGCTGTACAGAGAGTACAGAGAATACGGACACACAAACAATGCAGAAAATAGCAGGAAAAGCATGAACTGCCCCGTCACTCCGAAGAAACTGCGTTGGTGTACCAACACCCGCAGGCGTGGCTGTTTCGAGTGCCGGCCGTGGTGCTCACGCTGAAGTCGCCCAGCGACCGTCCTTGCTCGTCGACGCAGTCGGGCACTTTGCCCGCCACCGCCGCCTCCGTCTCCGCCGAGCTAGCCGGCGTAACCTCGGATATCTCCACCACAAAGGGCCAAGGTTGTCGTCTGTGGCTGTCGCCGCCGCCTCCGCCGCTGTCCACGTCGCTTATCGCGGAAACGAGAGATCCGGCAGCGGCTATGCTGGACGGGTAGGTGGCCCGCTGGCGTGTCCACAGCGTGGCCGCAAAGACGGTTTCGCGATAATGGCAGCTGGCCCGCCCCGCCGACGCATGGCCGTCGACCAGGCTCGATGACGGCGTGTAGGTCAGGCCCGTGGAGAAGTTGAACACAAAACGCTCGGTGGCCCGGTCACGGTCGAGCTGGATCAGATCGATGTGGTCAAACGAAGGCGGCTGTTCTATGGATCCCGCCGGCGCGAGTTCGTCGCCAGAGTAGGAGGAAGACGATGAGATCGAATACGTAGCCGGCCCGCCGCTGCCGTTGCGAGGCTTTTCTTCGGCGATGTCCCAGTAGAAGGTCACGGCCGACTCGGCCTCGGCCTGGGCTGGATCGTAGACCCGGAAGGGGAGGCAGCCAAACGTGTCTGGGTGGGTCGTGCAGCCAGTCGACACGTTGGTGAGGGCCACGGTGAAGGAGTACGAGCCAGACGGGAACAGCATGGTCTGGAGCGAGCGCCGTACAGGAGCTGATTGGGCAGGTGGACTGAAAACGAATCAATGCCAGTGCCAAGGACATTTGAACATAGGAGTCGATCTACTCACGGGGTGTGCTTGACAGAGATGGCCACGCCGACACCAATGCCGACACCAATAATCGACAAAAAAGACAACACGGCCATCACACGGTACCAGCCGCCGTGACGTTGAAACCAGCTCTGCGCCTGGGGATGCGTGCCTTTTTCTCTGTCTAGCATCTCCGCCTCGTGCTTCGTAAAGGCAAGTTCCTCGCTGGCCTCGCCATGGCTCGGGGACAACTGCTTGTGGTACGTGCCCCGTCGAGATTCTGGCCGCTCATGTCGAGACGAAACAGCTAGGGGCGGGTGACAGTGTCTTGGCGAGCGAGGTGGCTGCTCCTCTTCGTGGACGGCCGTCTTGTTCTTGGGCTTATCGGCCTCGTTTGCAGCATTTTTGACATCAGAGCCACCCAGGAAGTCCTGTATTGGTGGGAGTGCCGCCGCCGCTGCAATGTCCGGCGAGCTCTGTATCCTCCGTATCGCCTTTGCTGTCGGCGGCATCCTGGGATATGGGGGAGGAAGGCTGCTGGCATCGTCGACCTCATCCTCGTAAACAACAGACAGGGGTCTCAGGTCCATATCTGGCGTGGGATTGTATAAAGAAGCGACGGATGGATTATTAAAACTCGCTGTCCAAGCCAAAAAAAAACATGAAAGAAAAAAAAAAAAAGAAAAAAAAAAACCTGCCACCCTCTCTGAGAGGGGCCGACTGTCTTTTTCAAAGAAGACAGCTTGACGTCAAGGACAGGGTCGGCAAATATGTCTTGGCTTTGACTCAAGCTGCGTCCAATGATCCGCCCTCTGGTGCTATTTTTTTTTTCGCTCCTGAAAAGGAGACCCCCTTCCTTTCACACACGGCAATAAACAGATCAACTCTTTTCTTTCATTCTTTTGGAGAACTGTGGCACAAAGAGGTCACAGACAGGCAAAAGACCGGTCGAGGGGGGTCGATAACGCGAAGGATGAAGTTCGATACTGGTGAACAGGATTTGACGGATGGCCGAAGATGCTTGTTGATATATGTTTGTGCATCCCGGGGAGGCTGTCTCTGACCAGAGAGGCTCCGGAGACAAAGCGACGATGGCGGACGCCCAGTGAGCGTGTGGCGTGGACCACGACGGGTCGCGGTGGTAATTGGATGTCTCGTGTCACTGGTGGGAGAAGTACCATTACGAGCAGTTTACGGACAGACGCGTTCGCGTGGTGATTGATGGTTGTGCGAACCAGGTGTATGAATGATCGGGAAGGGGATAAATGATGATCAAAGCTTGCCGGAAGTTGGGCCTCGATCCAAGACACAAAGGCGTCAATGCGCCCTTTCTTTTTTTTGCCTTTCATTTCTTTTTCTGTTCCTGTTGAGGTCATGGGGCTAGACTTGTGTAGAAACAAGGACAGGGATGAACCATCGGAAAGAAGCAAATACAGGAGAAGAGATAGAAGGCAAAAAAAAAAGAAAAAAGAAAAGAAAAAAAGTTCACGAGGCACAAGCCCACCATTTGTCATTGTCCTACTATCCCTTACCGCCACGACCGAAGATCCATATATCACCTCGACTTCAATTAGACAGTAGAACTGGGCCCATTACGGGGAGATTGTTACAGAACGAGATCCGAGAGGAGAGCGTGGCGTGTAAGGGAACAGAGTGATGGCAGGGACGAAAACCAGACAGAGCATACAGTTTAAGCGCAAAGCCACAGCAATGGAATGTCCTTGGCACACCGCCCAGACCGTAGCCTTTTTTGCTAGTTTGGCAGTTTTGACTGCTCTGGGCTACCTCGAGGTTGCTCTGGCTAGGAGAGTCTAGAACAGGGACGCCCATGGAGACGGCCAGGACCCTGTATCTGTCGTCTGTTGGCCGTGTGTGCAAAATCGCCAGGAGGCCAGGTTCAGGGACCAGAACGCCACACAAGCCGCGCGGGCCACTGGTGCACCTCTCGTCATGTGTGCCCACGGTGCTCCTGTTGTGGCTTTTTACGGAGTTGTCGGCCGGCTGATGTTGACGAGCTACTGAACGTAGAGCTAGAAAGAAGAAAGCAAAAAAAAGAAAGATGAAAAAGAAAGATGAAAAAGAAAACAATGAAAAAAACATGCGTAGCGCAAACGTACAAGAGCGGGCGTCCACGTTCGGAGACGAAGCCGAGCGAGACAAAAAGGAAAGTAGTGTACGAGCCTGGCTTCCACTAGCTCTGATTGGAACTAGTGCTTCGTCTCTCGTACAGTGCTGGCATCGTACTGTATAGAATGCAGGTATCTTTTCCCAATATATATATACCATGTACAAACAGATGCAGATGTAAATGCTCCGTGTGGCTAACAACAAAGGAAGAGAAACATCGGTAAAGTACAGGTATAGCAAGGTGCATGGGTTTATAGAGAGAGAACGATCCAGGAGCTGCCTCGGCGGAGAGGCTGGCTGATCGAATTACTGAGACGTGGACTCAGGAGCAGAAACAACTACTGGCTGTTCGGTCACCGCCTCCGTCGACGACGCCGCCTCGTTTGGCGCGTCCTCCTGTTCCAGGTCGTTCGGCGTCTCCCGGTCCGCCTTCTCGGCATAGGGCGGCGGCGGCAGCGGCGCCTCGCCGCCCTCCACCCACACCTGGGCGAGCTCTTTTTCGATCTCCGCGCGCCGGGCCCGCCACTCCTCCACCTGGGCGAGCCGCTCGCGCAGCTCCTGCAGCTCGCGCTCGACGTTTTGCTTCTCGCGCTCCGTGCCGATGCGCTCAAAGGACCACTCGTCCCCGCGCCCACCCATGCCGAGGATGAGGTTGAAGGTGTGGTACTTTTTGAGCGACGCCCGCGTCGAGATGGTAATCAAGGCTGTGTCGAGTCAGTATAACTACACAAATGGACACTGAGAGGGGAGTTGTGGACGTACTGATGCCCCGCTCTTTGCACTTTTCGTAGAGGAGACCCTCCACGTCCATGGACACGGCGCTGGTGCCCTCGTCAATGAAGGCGTACTGCGGCTCGTGGTAGAGCAGCCGCGCAATGGCCATGCGCTGCTTCTCGCCGCCACTCAGGACGTCCTTCCACTCCTTCTTGGTGTCCCAGCCGCCCTCGCGGGCCGGCAGGTAGCCCAGGTGCGCGTCCTCGAGCACCCGCTTCAGGTCGTACTCGTTCTTGCGCTTGTCGCGCATGTCCACCTCGCCGTCCGGGTAGATCACCTGGTCGCGCAGCGTGCCGATGCTCAGGTAGGGCCGCTGCGGCAGGAACATGATGCCGTCCTCGCCCACGTTCTTGGGCCGGCTCACGAGGCCGCGGTACACCGGCCACAGCCCGGCCACCAGCCGCGAAATCGACGTCTTGCCCGCGCCGTTGGGGCCCGAGATCAGCAGATGCTCGCCGCGCCGCACAATCAGCGACAGCGACTCCATGAGCTCATCGCCGCCCTGCGGCCACAGCGCCGGCGCCACCACCGGCACGTTCTCGAGGCGCACGCCGTCAAAGCCCATCTGCATCGTGCCCTGCACGTCCGACAGCGAGTACAGCTCGTTCTGGCGCCCGCCGCGCAGCGGATAATACGCGTTGGCGTGCACGCGGTGCAGCGTCGAGATGAGCGTGTAGACACGGCTGGTGTAGCCGGCCAGCTCGGACAGGTCCTTGATGGAGTACATCATGCGGCCGCCCGCATCGGCCAGCGACAGCATCAGCCGCCGGTTGGTGATAAAGGCCCGGGTGCGCGACCGCTCGCGGGCGACCAGCTCATCGCCCACATCTCCGCCGCTCGAAGACGCGCCGGACATTTCCGCCTCGCCGCCCAGTCCGCCCCAGGCAGGCAAGAACACGGGCAAGGCGGACAGCAGGTAGCCGTAGGCGCTCCAGCTGTACTTGACCACGAAGCTCTCCAGCATGTTGTAGCGGATCTTGAGCAGGTAGATGCCGTCCATCCAAGACTTGAGCTCCTTGAACTCGCGGTTCAGCGCGTGCTTCTCCATCTCGCCGCCGCCATAAAATGCAACCTCCTCGGCGTTGGCAATCAGGCGGGCATGCAGGCTGCGGAAGTCGCCCTCCTTGCGGCCCTCGACCGCCTTGAGCTTGCCAAAGGGCGGCGATAACCGACGCAGAATGCTGGCTGTCAGGAAGTAGTTGCTGACGATGCCGGACAGCGCAAGAGGCCCCAGCGCTCGGTACAGCTGGTAGTTGAAGACGCAGAGGTCGATCAGCGGCTTGCCAAGGGATGAGTATATGCCGGCGGCCGCTGCGCAGAACAGCGTCAGGTCCTGGGTGATGAATTGGTCGGCGCCTTGGCCGACGCCGCCGTCAAGATTGGAGAGTTTGTAGTAGTTGAGGTTGTCGTTGAGGTAGAGGTCGTGGATGTAGCGTGTGAGGCGGGTTCGGAAGGCTATGGAGACCTTGCACTCGAGGTATTTGATCATGGAATTGGTGTAGGAGGCGAAGCCGCCGAGGCCGCACCACTGTTTTGTTAGTATGGAAGACCAAAAGAGGAACCAGGGGAAAAAAAGAAAAAAAAAGAGAAAAAAAAGAGAATAGGATAAAGAGAAACATTCGTCAGGAAGAACTGCATACCTTGAGAAGTCCCCAGAGGAAACGCTTGCCGTTACCGGCCACCAGATCGCGGACGATCTCGCCGTCCAGGCGGGCAACAACCAGCGACAGATACGTGCGCAGCATGAGGAAGCCAGCATGGCTGAGTAGCAGGCCAGCTTCTTTGCTGGTCCAGCGCGGGATCATGATGCTCATGAGGCTGAGGAACTGGTGGAGGAAGGCCAGGTTGAGCCCCGGCTTGGTCTGGGCCCCGGGGACGTAGCCCTCGCCGCCACCGCGGCTGAGGCCGGAGACGCGCGGTGGGTTGAGGAAGAGACGGCGGTGGGCCTCAAAGGTGAGCGGCTTGGTGGTCTGGATGACGACCTTGGATGTCTGGTCGCGGTAGGGCACGTAGATGGTGCGCGAGCCGTCCTTGTTGTGCAGCCACGAGTTGGTGCGCAGCAGCTTGAGGCCCTGCTCGCGTTCCAGCCGGCGCCGCTTCCACCAGCGCCGGCTGCCCTCGCCGCCGAGCACAATGGACGACAGAAGAGCCAGCGTGGCCAGCAGGCGGGTGGCACGCGAGGTTGCCTTGAGGCGTCGTTGCAGGATGCCTGTGTACTTGTCGAGGAAGGCCGCGATGGCAGCCTCGGCCGCAGACTGGCGGAGGGTGGACTGCGCGGCCATGGCGAAATGACCGCTGGATCGTTGTTGGTAGCCCGGCAAAGCGTCTTTCGTCTGTGTCTCCTTTGTTCTGCCTGCTCTCGTTTCGTAGCGTGGCTTCTCAGATGCTGAGACGCGCAGCTTGCGCAGCCATTGGGGGGGAGGTGATACAACTAGCGCGTCTATTGGTCGAGAATGCGAGTTCCAACGAGTGGTACCACAGCTGAAGAAAAGAAAGCAAGTCTGCCGTCTATGGGTCGTCGGTGGCGCGATGTCTTGCTCGTCGATGGCGGTATTGCGGACGATAGGGCATGACGAGCTGATATTTCGCCTCTTTGTCTGGGGAGGAAGAGACAAAAAGTCGAAAAGTTGGGGAAGAGCCGGGGCGTCGAAAACACATGTGACGAAACTCCGAGGTATGCTGGGGCACTGCTGCGTTTGCGCAGTCTCCAGTTGGCGGAATGCGGAGTATTGTGGGCCGCATAGCTAAGAGCCATGCTGGAAAGCCGAACGTCATAGCTAATGGACGCCGTCCAGCAGCAGCACATGACCTACAGCGACACAGAGAGCGGAGCCACAGTTTCTTGTATAAATTTTATTTTTTGCCTGTCCCGTAATATGGCTATTCAATAGCCTTTCTTTGACTGGCTGCGAACGGCAAAGAAACAGAAAGTCGGAACACCCTCACTCGCCAAGTACCAGTGCCCTTTCGACTTTTTGTCTTCCAGCGACCTCCCGCCATGGCTGCCAGACACCTTGCCCGCCCCATGCGGCAGACACTGCGCGCCGTGTCCAAACCCTCTGCAGCACCATCGCAGCCATTATTATTAATACGGCCAGCAGCCGCGGCTTCAAGATGCTGCCGCCGCCAACAACAACATGCCCTTTTCTCTACGACGTCTTCCTCGCTTTCTTCTTCCTCCTCGTCCAAAAAGAACCCAAGTCCAGAACACCCGCCTGCCGGGCCCATTGACCCGGTCTCGACTGAAGAGCTCCAGCTCGGCGAGCTGCCCGGTGCCAAATTTCGCATTGAGCCCCTCCGTCGTGTTGGTGAAGACCCTATGACCACGCGGGCAAGGCTGTTGTGTAAGTCTACGGAGGACCCTGAATCGCGCACCAATATCCACTAACAACTCCCCCACCCCCCTCCTAGACCAATCCCGCAAACGAGGCACCCTTGAGTCCGACCTGCTCCTATCCACCTTTGCCTCAGTCCACCTCGCCACCATGACGCCTGCCCAGCTCGAGCAGTACGACCGCTTCCTCGACGAAAACGACTGGGATATTTACTACTGGGCTACCCAGGAAGAGGACCCGGCCAAGCGCCCCGCCACAGAGGAGGAGCTCAAGGCCGAGGCCGAGCGGCAGGAGGCGACTGGCAAGCCGGTCAAGTCGGGACCCGTCGAACGCCCGTCCACCGAGTGGGCGCAGACGGTGGGCACATTCCAGCCGGCCTACCGGCCGGTGCCGGTGCGGTGGCAGAATAGCGAGATTCTAAAGCTGTTGCGGGCGCACGTCCGGGAACGGTCGGCGGAGGGCAAGGACGCCAGGCAAGGAAAGGGAGAAGGCATGGCGTTCATGCCGCCATTGCTCGACTTGAGCAAGCGATGAGGGAATGATGAAAACGAGAAAAAAAAGGGCACGCGGGATATGTTTGTACGAATGAGGACGGCACAAGGAAAGTATGTGAATATTGTGGGAGTCCATGAAAGCAAAAAAAAAAAAAAAGGCATAGAGTAGTTGTACATGAAAACGGCGGCTCGGATCCATTCATCTCTCTCAAAGTATCATCAGCTTGGAGTGTTTTTGTTTCTTGGGTGGCCTTGAGATTGTCTTGATGTTCTTGATGCCCCCAAAGCTGTCCTGTCGCAATCCGGCCTCTGCGTGGACCACAAAAACGGCTCACAAGACACAGGAGCACAAGAACGTATCGTAGTTATCTTACAAAGACGGCAGACTGGGGAAGCACCGCCGTTGCAACAGCCACCAACCAAAGTCTGGCAGGAACTGGTATGACAGGGGGGCCGCTATAGTGCGTCACAACCCAGGTTGACGACCAGCTTTGGCGTTCATGCGCACAATGCACACTGTGGAGAGCGGGAGTGGGTAGATGAGTGGATGACGGGTAGAACGGACAGGAAGACCGACGCTCGTCTCTGTGCTTCCTGGCCATGACTTTTGAAAATCTCCAGACCCACCGACAACGGCCGGGTTTACCACCTGCCGTCTGTCTTGGCTCTTTGGGAACTGTGGTCGGAAGCGCCCCGAGGCAAGCACACGTACTCGTAGGCACAACACAAGGGGGGGGGGGGGCAGACAGGAACGAACAGAATTCAAACAAGAACGAGCGGAACCAGGACAAAGCGGCACGGGCCCAGCGGTTAGAGCAGCAAAGGTCGGCGCTATCATGGGCGGCACAGGGTGCATGGCTGCACGGCCGGCGCGTAGGTCCAGCATAGTGTGTCTGTGTGGGCATGTTGTTGGGCTCTGCACCCAACTGTGCCGATTTGCCTGTGAATGGAGAATGGGCGACAAGATCTCACTTGCAGGGCCATCTGCAAGTTGACCAGATCATGCCCTGAGAGGATCCGTTCCATTCTCAGTTCTCCTCGTTGCTGTTCTCACGGTTCTGCACTGGAAGCGCCTGGCAATGCAAGCCGAAGAAACCAGAGCGTGCATGCAGCTGTGCACACCCGGCGCTGGCCTGGCCAGAACCTGCATACCCAGGCGCCGTCTCGCTTTTCTCCTCTCTCCTCCCTGGCACACCCTTCCTCCCGTTTCCGCCCCCCTCTTTGCTCGAACTAGCCCGGTCCAGCTGCGACCGGCCCTGTCGTCACCTCTGGATCTGGGCGGCAAGCTTCCCCCAATCAGCGGCCGCCAACCTCTTCCTCCAAAAAGGGGAATCCTCGGGTAGTGTGCTCAACCGACTGCAAGTGGTGTTATATTTAGATCAGTAGTATTCCGATGCCAGAGCACCTCCAAGCACCTCTGGCTTTCCCCGGGTGTGTCCAGAAACTGGCCGATCTTTTCTCCTGGCGCCCAAAAAAAAGCAGGCTGCTTCGTATCTGCCCAGCAGGGCCAGCACAGCGAAAGAGGCTCGCAAAACAAAAGAAAGACAAGTTGAAGCAAGCCAGGCCAAACAAGGCCAGAAAGACACACCACACTTGCTATGGTCACATCCTGCAACTGGGACCGTTCTCCACCCCACGTTTTTTCGCCTTGCCGACGTCTTGCCAGGGAGCTTTGTCGCCGTCATATGCTTACTTTGTATATAGTACATTCTTGCATAGGAGAGTACTTGCGGCTTCTGGCCCTTTGTCTCTCCAGACCCTAGTGCCGTGATGGTGAAGGGCGCCAACGAAGCAATGCGCCATACCCGCCTTGAAAGCCCGTCGCATGCCTCTTGTTTTAGCTTGCCGCTGGACGGACCCTATTCCCAAATCCCCTTGCACGTCCCATTCTCGTTCTACCCATTCCCATTGCCCATTGACCGCTCTTCCTTTTCTATGCGGATGCGCGAGCTGCTCCGCGTTTTAGTTCGCATCTCGCACAATGCGCCCGTTGCCATCTACAATGCATCTGAAGATATCATAGTATTCGTCGTGCAAACGCAACGTGATCTCGCAGCGGAGGGCGTGCACGCGCCATCGCCAGCGGCCGACAAGGGCAGCACCGAAAATCACCGCAAATGAGTCGCGAGAGACCAGGGGTGGGCGAGAAGAAAGACCTGGGATAGAATGGGGTGGTATTGCTAGGAGAGCTTTCCTGTTTGTTATGCCAATTGCTTGCTAAGACCCCCTCCTCGCAGACGAGCTCCTATTGGCCATAAATGACCAGGGCCAGCTGCCTAATGACCCACCGATGTTAGCAAGAGACAGCAGGATACTTCATCCTGGCAGGAGCGGCTGGGGCAGAAGAAAGTCCCTCCCTAATAGACTGTGGGGGGTAGTACCATTGCAGGCTTGCAGGGGGGGCTGTTTCCCTCCTAGCAGAACCGCCTGCAGCCCCAGCGGCCATTTTGACTGGCTAATCTCCTCAAGGGCCAGGAGCACCTGCTATCCACCCAACCGCAGGCAGACGTTGTAGGGCCGCTATTATCTGGCGGCCAGCCACACCTGCACCCCCAGCAAATAAGCCCAGCAAATAAGCCCAGCAAATGAGGTGCAGCAAAATCCGGGCCCCATCGCCATTCGCCATCAATCTCGCTTCCTTCGACCTTTTCAGCCTTTGCGCAGATACATTTGCCTTGTTCTCTCTCCTTCTCTTCTTCTTCCCACATCCGCCCGCCATCTTTCTTCCTCTCCTTTCTCACACTCTCTATTGCTTCCCATCTGTTCTCAATCGCTTTTTCCTTGCCATCGTTGCCCGGCGCACGCCTCGACCCGCCATCCCAGGGTCCATTTCCACGTCGTTTCATTCAGGGTCACTTTGGCTCTCTGAACCACTTTGGGCCACTCTGGGCCACTCCGGGCCACTTTTTGGCGCCGCCGACGCCTCCTAGGTCCTCTTGGGCAGCAGCTAATTGCTCGCTCGTCTCCGCTCCCGCCTTCGACCGACAACGTTATTCCAATTCCAGTCGCAGTTGCAGTGCCATTTTCCAGCCCGCTGAGAATCAGATTGCCCGTCCGCCCGCCGTTTCTTGTGCGCCCGCCTCATTTCTGGCTGTCTACCAGTACCAGTACGGTTTTCTTTCTTTCTTTTCCTTTTTTGTTTTTCTTTCGTCCCTTTTTCCCTCCTACTCGCTCCCACCGCTCGCCCACTGCCTCCACCGCCGCCACCATCCCTTCTTTGCAGCGCCCAACACCGGCCTCCTCGTTACCTCGGCCGCGTGTCTCGCGTCCCTATCATTCTTCACATCTGCCGTCGTTCTTGTCTTGCCTCTCGCCGCCGTTGCTTGTCTCACTTGCGCCCTCCCCCCGAGCGATTGCCGCGATCGAGACCAGCCAGCAGCGCCAGTCAAAGCCCGCCAGCCGAATTGACTTTTGTTTCGGTCCGCCAAAATCCGCGCGCGCCTTAGGGGCATCCCCGAAAGGAAACAGGCCTAAAGCAGCAACCAGGCGAGATACAGGGAATTAAATAATAAAAAAGAGGGCTGATCGCCGAGACTTCGCCAGCCAGAGCGGGTGAGTGAGAAGACAGCGCGCGTCGTGTTGATCGGCATCTCCATTTCCCTTCTGCACTATTTGCCTTGTCCATTCATTCCCCTTCCTTTGCTCCTTCCCTCACAACTTGCCCATCTATCATCACATTCACATTGCGACTGCAACTGCGCCAGCAACAGGTCGTGCCTTCCCTGTTCACCGCCCTACCTGGTCTGCGCTTTCCTCTTGCTGGTCCTCTTGCTCGCCCACGCCTAGTCGCCGCATACCCGCACCTGCGTTTAATTACACTGCACACCTCTTGTTTTCTTATTCAGCGGAGCAACCAGCCGGTCGCATGCGACCGCTGCGCTTTGCTCGTTTACTCTCTCGTCTGCCCGTTTCTTTCCCACCAACGCACGCCCCCTTTCAGCGCCGGACACCCTTTTTTTTTACCAATTCTCGGCCAAACACACACACACACACACACTCCGACCTTGTTCCCTCGCACCCCATCCCCCCCTAGACCCTACTGTCTTTCCTGCACATTCGTCAACGGTTCTGCAGCAAAGCAAGGCTCGCAGGGCTCTTCTCTCCTTTTCCCCCGTTCTTCCCTTTTTTTTTCCACCTTCTTCTTGCCGACACCTCTCTGTGCCCTTGCAACCCACCCGTGACAGCCGACGCAAAAAAGCCACGCAAAAAAAAAGACACGATACTAGACACGCTCAAAACGCGATCGTCTGCGATCGTGTGCCCACACACAACACGCGCGAATAACGCAGTCGCTGACACAACAAGGATTCAGAGCTCTCCCGAACCTGCATGCCCGACACGTCCGGCTCGTTGGACTGGCCCGAAGACATGTCTCGAGACGCTTCGTCCAAGCCGGCGAAGCAGAACGTCGCCGAAGGCTCCAAGACGCCATCCCAGGATCCATATCCATCCGAAGAAGCTAGTAGCAGCAACAACAATAACACCTCCGCGTCTGCCCAGAAGAAGGGCCGCGCACTCCTCCACGTCCCGTCTCGCTCCTCCTCCCAGAAGATCCAGCCCTCCCCGACATCCACCGGCCTCAGCGGCGCCACCGCAAGCGACCCTCGCGACAGCATTGGCGGCAACTCGCGCGAGTCCAAGAGCAGCTTCAACGCCCGCCACCAGCACAACGGCAGCGTGTCTAGCAAGCAGTCGGGCGTCGGAACCGGCCCAACCAACACCCCCGGCAACTCCCAGCCGAGCTCTCCAGCGGCCGCTCCCACACAGAAAAAGAAGAAGAGCGGTGGCTTCCTGGCCATATTCGGGTGCTGCGGTGTGCCCGACGATGCGAATGCCCTTGACGACGGCGAGCAGCTCCCCCCAACCAAGCTGAAGGATATCCCCCCTCGCCCGAACACCGTCAGTCGGAGGACCGCCACCCCCATCGACCAGTCGCCCACCGGCAGCAAGCCCCAGCTGTCCGAAAAGGAGGCTCGCCAGGACCCGGATCAGATCGAGCAGACGCAGCCCCAGCCCCAACCCCAACCACAGGCGCAGCAGCAGTCGGCGCTAGGCCAGAGCTCGACAGCCACAAACCACCCCTCGTCTTCGAGGACAAAGCGGAGCTCCGGCTCGGACTCCGTGCAGGAACACTCCGCAGCGACGGCCACCTCAACAGCGACGGCCGTCACGGTAGGCACCGCGGCAGCTGCTGCCGGTGCTCTTGCGGCTGGTGCGGTCGCCCTGGACGGCGACGCCAAGTCCGCCTCGCAGATTGGTGCGGGTGGCTCAGCTCCGATCGTCACAGTCGACCCGCCCCAACAGCAACCGCAGCCAACCAACACGAACCCCGAACAGTCTGGCACTATTATAAATAATGCGCATAATGTGCAAATTGAGTCGCCACCGCGGCAGAACGAAGACGGGGATGTCGAAATGCAGGATCCAGAGGTCGGGGCGGTACCTGCACAGAGGACTGAGCAGCCCATATCCCAAGTTCCCGAGGTTTTGCCCAATGTGCCACCACCACCACCTGGCCCAGCCCCGACTGGTCCGCTACCGCCTATTGGTACCGCCGCTGCTGTCGCGGAGGCAGGAGGCGAGCAGAGATTCCTGCTACCTCCGATCGAGCCCCGGTTGAAGGGCCGGAAATGCTTGGTATTGGACCTTGATGAAACGCTGGTACACAGCTCGTTTAAGGTAGGCAGAATCACCATTTGATTATCATTGAGCCCTGAACTTTTGGACTATCAAATTCGCTAACACTTTTGCAGATACTTCACCAGGCCGATTTCACGATACCAGTCGAGATCGAAGGTAGCTACCACAATATCTACGTGATCAAGCGACCCGGTGTCGATGAGTTCATGAAGAGAGTCGGCGAACTGTATGAAGTTGTTGTCTTTACGGCTTCTGTCTCGAAAGTAAGTGTTTGCCTAGCGTCCTTTTTATTTCGCTCTCTTTCTTTTTTTTGTTTCTTCGTTATTCTTTGAACCTGCATGCTAATCGGATTCATCAACACAGTACGGCAACCCTTTGCTGGACCAGCTGGATATCCACAACGTTGTCCACCACCGGCTCTTCCGGGAGAGCTGTTTCAACCACCAAGGCAACTACGTCAAGGACTTGTCTATGGTCGGCAGAGATCTGAAAGATACCATCATCATCGACAACTCACCCACATCGTACATTTTCCACCCACAACATGCTGTCCCCATCAGCAGCTGGTTCTCGGATGCACACGATAACGAGCTGCTTGACCTGATCCCTGTCCTGGAAGATTTGGCCGGCCCAACTGTCCAGGATGTCAGCCTTGTTTTGGATGTCACTCTGTGATGACCAACTGTCGCCTATTCCTTTCTTTTTCTCTTTCTCTGTTGTTCTTTTTTTTTCAGCCTACGTGAGCGACATGTCGCTCCCTATTTTGTTCTCTTTTGTCTTGGGAGGCAACGACGAATTGTATGCAACAAACAACTTCGCTCTCGCCACTCCGTCTTGGTCAAACCAAACACAACGAAGCAACACAACCCCATACGAGTCATACGTCCTGCGCCTTTTTGCGACGGCGAAATTCGCGGTATCGAGGAATATAAGCGATATTTGCATTATTTGCAATCATCATATTATAGCGGAAGGCGTTTTATTTTGAGGCAACCTTTTTGTTCTGCCTCCTTTGCTGGCATAGATTCAAAATGCTCTGTTTTTTTAACGTTTAATTTCTCCCATCCGAATCGAGTGTAGCCACCACGATGGTACTACCTGTTGTCTCTCGGACCGCCTTCAACCAAGCAACCTATTTTCCCTGTCTTTCCCAGCTCTCGAATCCGCCGCCTTGTCCTCTTCTTGGAACTATCTACGAACCACATCTGCACCAGTCAGCACCAGCAAACATACGAGAATACATGCATTCATCCCTTCCGTGCATCATTTCAAGGGATGCAAGTTACCAACAGCTGCAAGCTACGAGGCAGTCACAGACGCACTCCCGCCCCTCCTCATTAGGAGCAGCGAGTTTGGCGAGGCCAGCCCTGCTTGTGCTCTGGCCTTGCTTGCTCTCAACGAGATCTATGCATCTTAACCAAAGACGAAGTCAGACTAAGGCTTCTTCCGAGAGACGACCTGTGGTGTCTTTGTTCATGTCTCGCGGTATGGCAGTCGACTATAGAAACTGTAGGGGGCAGAAATATCGTCTCTCAATGAGCACTACGGGGGCCGTACATTGCTCTTGACGAACCACAGCACGAAATAGAGAGAGGGATGACGATACAGGATACCCAGATATAGCAGCGCTCGCAACGGATGACATGGTTTGATTTTTTTCCTACTCTTTCCCGCACCTCTTGCTTTTTACAGCAGCAGTACCTGGAAAAAACAAGGATACACCGGGGTTGGCATGCTATTTGTTTCATTTGTTTTATATGTTGGTATTAGCTCGCGACACATATTCATGTAGCCCTCCAGTCTGTATAGCTTTGTGCTTCTATTATTCCACCCCTTTCCTGTTCTTTGCTGTGTCGGTTCTTTTTCTTCTTATATTTTTCTCCCCTGACACTGGCTTGCCTTGTTTGTCTATTTCCTTGTTTCTTTTGTCTTCATACTACAGCGGTTTTTTTGTTTCCCCGTTTACTTTTTTCGGTATAGTTTACAAAAGGGTTTCTGCACGCAGATGGCAAAGCGAGAGGAAAACGTGTTGAAGCGGTGTTACTGCAATTTTGCGTACATGTCGGGATAGTCAGACAATGCATACTTCTCCAAAACAAACAAGTTTATTTTGAATCCCGTTTATGTTTGTCTGTATTTGATGGATTTAACTAGTCAGAAACGAACGTATTACGTACTCGTAAAACATTGTCGAGTGATCTTCACAGAGAGAACGGTCACGACCATGCGTGAACATCTTCACCCAGTTGGGCGAATCTGGAGAAACACTATTGACGGGAGTCAAAAAAGTGGAGACATTTCGTCTACATACTCGTGACGCCTGCAACTGTAACTGAAACTAATGACTGCAACGTGCTAATTATTCATAGTGGTCGGAAAAATGGTTCTTGCGGCGCCAGGGGCTACGGGCGAGAAGCACAGCAGCAGCCACCCACCTTGCCCCCCTGAGGCTGGGCGACCAACCCAAAAAATTGGAGTCCTTGGGGCCCTTTTTTGGACACCGTAATACTCGACACTTTGAGCTGTTTGTGTCGTGGCCTCAATTTGCACGCGAGCGACCACCAACTCCTTTTCGGACACCAACCACACTGCTTTGCTGTCAACGTCCGAAAAAAAAACCCGAACAAGGGGCAAACTCCTGCCAAACACAACTCAATCGATCTCGACCCTTTTTCTTCTCCTCCCCTTCGCATCCCTTTTCTTGCTTTCGTTTTTGTTTCTGTTTCCCTACTTCTTTTACAATCCCTATTTTCAATCATTCCTCTTCTTCCATCGGATTGCGCCTCCGTCTTCACAATGGTAGGTTTCCAAACGATGGATGAGCCTGAGAAGGGAACCGACGAAGGATGGACGATGGACAGCTAGACGTTTTGACAAACTGTTGCCCTGCCGGGGTAAATGCACCATCAATTAATTGTTCCTACAGTTGGCTAACTTGTCTTTGCTTCTCTTTCCTCAGTCCTCCCCACGCGCAACTTCCCCGACCCCAGCGGCCGCCGCTGGCGCTGGCTCTGCCTCTGGCGCGTCCGTTAACCGCGGTGCCGCGCCCCCGCCCGGTGGCGCCCGCACGCAGATTCGCCGCCGTGCTGCTGCCGACCAGAAGGAGAAGGCTGCTAACGCGCGGCCGACGAGCACGCGCGCGGCAGGTGCCGGTGGCAGCAGCAGCACGATGCTGAGACTCTACACGGACGAGTCGCCCGGCCTCAAGGTCGACCCGGTGGTTGTGCTGGTTCTGTCGCTTGTCTTCATCTTCAGCGTGGTAGCACTACACAGTAGGTCCCCTTCCTTGTTTGCCCTTGCAGTAGGACCTGCCTTGGCACAGCCGGACTGCCTCCTCTACTGCTGTTTCCCCCTGCCACCCGACTTTGCAACTCGACTGCGCGCAGCTGGACTCCTTTTGCAATTTTGATTGTCTGCTCGTTTAGAATCGCCCTTGTTCACTGCTAACGTCCCTCTCCAGTCATCGCCAAGGTCACCCGGCGGTTCTCGAGCTAAACGGCACCCCCAACCGAACATCCTTTTCTTTTCCTGTTTTGCGACGAGCGGACGAGCGTGAAAAGGTGGACGATGAGTGGAAGGGTGGAAGGGCCGACGAGAGAGCGAAACGTGGGCAAGAAGATGCTCACTCCGACCATACAACCAGCCCAAAACAGCATACACGTATACACACATACACGCATACAAGGGGACCAGTAGGGCGAATCTCTGCAGCGGATAGACCCCATCTCGGCGCCTGCTGTGATATGATGGATTGCGTTTCAAATGGCATGCATGGCATGCATGGCGTGCATTGGCAAAGGGAGGAATGGGGAAGTAAGGGTGCAAGCAGGTGGCCATGGATGGTGTTGTCTGTACGCTGATGGTTTGGGGGGGGTTGTTTCTTTTATTATTACCTTTTTTTTTTCTTGTCTTGTCATTTTGCTTGCTTTTTTGTGTCTCCAATCGTTTATTCTCTTTTGTGGACAATGGTCCCGTTCAAATCCGAAAGAAAAAGGCAAAAAGGAATTGCTTGTTATAACGTTTTTTGTCTTGTTTTCTTGGAGGGTGGCATCACGCACGCAGGACTCAAAAAAAGGCTCGGTGTACATAAAATGACGGTGACTTTTTCATTCTCTCGGTCTTTGGGAAATCAAAAGCATGAAACACAAGAAACTCTCGACGCACGAGAGATAAGGGAGACGTGAGAGAAAGAGGACTGTATCTCTTTTGTTGTGGTCATCTCTACCTGCAACAGTCGTATTACCTGAGCGCGCTCTTTTGTGGTCGGCGAGTTCTGGCCCAACTCGGCTTCGCAGGCCAAGAGAGAAGAGGGCAGCAAACACCGAAATGACAAAGCGTCCCACGTAGGCGCTATAGTCAAAGTCTCAGGGAGTCAACTGAATACCTTCCACCAAGAATTCCTCTCCTATTCTTGCCCCTTTTTGTTTGTCACTTTACCCGAGAACCAACCATCTCTGGGGACGATGCTGCTGCGATTGTTCAAGCCAAAAAGTCGGAAATCATTGCCAGGCCGGAAGAAGGGAAGAGTGCCACCCAAGTTACTGGGGACGGGGATAACGTGAAGAACGGGGATTAATATGACATGGTGCCACAATCCCAGTGCTCGGATGTAGTTGAAGTAAGCTTGCGAGTGGAGCACGAAAGCCATGATTGCTGAGGTAAAACAACAGCACGGTATACACCGTACCTAATCCGACAGGAAAGACAATTCGCTCGTGAGATATTAGACGGACAACGACTATGTTCCCTCATTGTCGGCTTCGGCCCCTGTTTGCTTTTTCTGTCATGTCGATCTTGGACCATCTTCCCGGTGCCGGTAGGCTCCGTGGCCGACCCCGAGTCCGTTACCACCGAGAAGTCAGGTCTTACTATCTGCAGAGAGGCGCAAGGTTTGGGGTCATTGGCTCCTCGGTCTTTGGAATCTCACGAAACCCCCGCCTGGGTTTCAACACCTACACTACCCGTCGACTCACTGAAAACCATGGATGCATCTCGCTGCTCACTCGGAAGAGGCACCTTTTTTGCGAGGCTGTTCTCGACACGCGTGATCCTTCTTGGCGAAGGAAGGAACGCTGAATTTGTTAACAACGCCAAGAGATAGCAAATGGCAAGCTGACAAGCTGGCGAGCTGACAAACTGACGAGATTTTCCCCGTGTTTAAGTGGGTTTGTAATACATGCACAGCCCAACAAGGCTCTGCGTATGAATGGCAGCAACCCTTTGACACAACTGTGAGTTACGTCTGCGCGGGAGGTCAGAAACCGCATGATGTTTGTACAGTGTGTGTCACTTTTTTGGTTCTTCTATTGAATCTCGGTGCCTGGCTAGGAGAGCTTGCGTCGAAACCAGCACACACCACGTCATTGAGCGCAAACAGTCGCAAACAGTCAAGCAACAATACGCTAATTCTCTAAATTGACGTCTACGCCATGGCCAAGAAACCCCTTTCTGCTTGCCTAAATGTCTCACTTTTATTCCTTTCTATTCGCCTCCTTTTCTTGTCCTCGATTTGCCAATCTCCTTGTAGAATCGCCAATCCTGAAAGAGCTTTCCAGGCGCTGTGTATTCTTATATTCCGCGATAGTAATGTCGACAATGTGGGGCCGCTGGAACGGGGCCGGAGCAGACAGTCGGATGGATTATCAGCCGCCATAACATCCCCCGTGTTTTCGAGCTCGCATTCTCTCAGTTTGTAAAAAATTTTCCAACCCCGGCGGATTCAGCAAGCTAGAAAATCAAGCCACCGTGCTTGCTAGTCATACAGCCCTTTCTAGTTCCCGGAGCATAACATTTGCTGCCGAAGTTCCGCAACGGCAAGTATGCCCACATTATGCACGGCCCCTTCTTGCTATTGGAGATATGCCTGTCGGTTACAGCGTGGTTTTGGGGTCTACATGTAAGTGGTGGGATCCGAAGTATCCCTAGTGCACACTAGTTGTTCCTGGGCGTGCCAGCCTCGTAGTCGCTGATCAACCTTTGATGAACCGAGATTCCGACATGCTGTTCTCAGGACACCCCCGTCGATCCTGAGACCAACGTGATGAGCGCGCAGTGCCACTATGGCAGCTTGGCTGCTATGTGTGCGCAAGCCCGTTCCCCAAGCAGCCCAGTAACAAGCCCGCCCCGGCTCGTATGTGGGATGCAGTTAGTTACTACGTAAGATGGGATGCACGACGCAACTAAGGCAGCAATGAAAAACAGAGTAAGGGTGTTGTCCACGCGCCCTCCGTTTTGTGATTTTTCATCCGCCGACGCAAAGAAGAGTTGTCCCAACGGCCAGGCAGCTGACCCGTTTTCGCCAAGCAGCTGTGTCAAAACCAGGCCGTTGGGGTGCGTGGGTCGACGCGGGTCGACGCTACGTAAGAGCTGAGCATGCACCGAGACCGAACTCGCCTCCATGTCCCTGGGAGTTTAGTCTGGGCTCCCCCATTCCCGCGGGGATCGGAGACCGATCTTTTGTTCTCTCTCTCTCTCTCGTTTGCGCACGGCGCGTCACTCCCGGACCTCATCTCGGGTCAACTTTTGCGAAAGGTTAAAAGGTGGGCCTCCAATGGAGTGTATATTCCGTTTGTCATAGCACACTGGTAGCCTTCTTTGGTATAAGGGTGGTCCACTAGTCAAAGTGCTTGTGTGTCTGCTCCAGGACCTGGCTGGGAGTATTAAAGAAAAGGACATCTCGCTGCTGTTTTCCCCATCAACAAACATCCCATCCATATAGCAGCAAACAACAATAGACGAGGGACACCGAACACTCTCCTCCTCGACATTCCCTCCTCATACTATCCTTCACATCCATATCAGAGCCTCCTAGTGCCCATCGCGCCTTCCCTTGCCGTCGCCTTGCTCTTTCCTCCCCAGGACCGACGTCTCCTTTCTTTTGGCCCGCTTGTTTTGCTCAGAAAAAAACCTCGACTCGCACCTTCCTGCATTATTTTTCTCCCCCAGCACTACTCAGTACCTGCCCAACACGGACATGGACCGGGGCAACGATTTCGAAAAGCGGGAAGGCATGTCCGACTCGGACACGGCCCGCTCCACTCAAGAAGAGTACACTCCACAGCCAAAGTCGGCCGCCTCAAATGAGCCAGCTCCCGCTCCAGCCCCGGCAGCAGACACGGCCTCCCCTCTCGACCGTCACGCCTCTCGCGCCTCACGGGTGTCCCGGGCATCGCTGCCCTCCCACGTCGACCCCGATGGCGGCGACAACCTGCCTCCCGCCGTGACAGGTGGGGGGGAAGTCGAAATGGTGGATGGTAAAGCCGTGTTCAAGCCGACGCGCAGCTTCTACCTAGCGTTCGGCGCGCTGCTGGTCTTGACCCTGGCCGTGGCCCTCGACGCTACGAGCATGTCGGTGGCTCTGCCCGTTATCAGCGCGGCTCTCAAGGGCAGTGCCCTTGAGGCCTTCTGGTCCGGCACCAGTTTCCTCCTGGCCAGCACGGTGCTGCAGCCTACCGTGGCGTCCCTGAGCAACATCTTTGGCCGCAAAAACGTTCGTTCTAGCCGTTTCTTTTTCTAGTGCTTCGAACTACCGAAGGGGAAGGAAAAAAAGAAAAAAACTTTGGTGGGAGGGGGGAGCTTTTGACTAACATTTGCTTTTCTCCGGTAGATGATCTACATCAATGTCGCCTTCTTCTTTGCTGGCTCCCTCCTGGCTGCCCTGGCCGGCAACTTCACCGTGCTGATCGCCGGCCGCACCATCCAGGGTGTGGGCGGTGGCGGCCTCATCGCCCTGACGGAAGTGGTCATTACCGATCTTGTCCCCCTCGCCTTCCGCCCGACATGGATGTCCATCATGAGCGGCATTTGGGCCATTGGCACCGTGGCTGGCCCGCTGATCGGTGCTGGGTTCGCGCAAAACGTCACCTGGCGCTGGATTTTCTACCTGAACCTCCCCATGATCGGCCTCGGCCTGGGCGCCATCGCCGTCTTCTTGCACCAGGCCAAGATCCCGGGCGGCATCGTTCAGAAGCTGGGTCGCTTTGACTGGGTCGGGGCGGTCCTGTTCACGGCCAGCTCCACGTCGTTCCTGTACGGCCTGACGACCGGTGGTGTCTCGAGCCCGTGGAGCTCGTACAAGGTGCTTCTGCCGTTGATTCTCGGGCCCTTCGGTCTTGTTGTCTTTGGCGTGTGGGAGTTCCGTGTTGCCCGCGAGCCCATCCTGGACAAGCGCATCTTCAGCAACCGCGACATGATCCTCAACTACATCATGACTGTTCTCCACGGCATGATCCTGTGGTCTCTGCTGTACTTTTTGCGTAGGTTCTCATCCCTTTTTTTGTCGACCTGTTGCCCCCCTCCCTCCCCCATGTTTGGAAAGAATGTGTGCTGACACGTTGCTTGTCGGAATCCAGCTCTGTACTACGAGGGTGTCCAGGGATTCAAGCCCGTCATCTCTGCCGTTGCTGTTCTTCCCGAGACCTTGACTGTCGCGCCGGCTGCAGGTCTTGTCGGCGCCGTGGCTGGCATGACCGGCCATTACCGATGGTCTCTGTGGGTTGGCTGGGGCATCGCCGTGCTTGGTTCCGGCCTTCTCACCCTGCTGAAGCCAGACACCTCCATTGCCCAGTTCATCTGGCTCAACATCCCCATCGGTCTGGGCACCGGCATGCTGTTCCCGGCCATGGGTCTGTCCATCCAGGCTGCCTGCGAACCGGCTCTCAACGGCCAGGCCACTGCCTTCTTCTCTTTCCTGCGTACCTTTGGCCAGGCCGTCGGCGTCGCCGTCAGCGGTGTCATCTTCCAGAACTCGTTCAAGAGTAAGCTGGACGCCGTGCCCTTGCTCGCCAGCATGTCCAGCGAGTACTCGCGCGACGCTACGTCGATCATCTCGGTCATCCAGGCCATGCCCCATAACGCAGAGCGCGCTGTCTTGGTCGCGACGTACAACGACAGCCTGCGCATTATTTGGTACTCCATGGTGGCCTTCTCCGGCTTCTCCTTTATTCTGAGCCTCCTCATCCACGGCTACACTCTGAACCAGGAGCACGTCACCAGCCAGGGCCTGATCAACCGGGAGGCTGAGCAGGCTGCGCAGGCCGAGCAGGCCGAGAAGACCGGCGACTCCCAGGCATAATGATTATGTACCTCCCATCTGACGACAGCATAATGTATTGTTTCTTTTTGTATGATTTTCTTATTTGCCTCGAATTTCGCAAGCGTGAGCTTCGGTTGCTGTATCCTCTTCACAGGCGATGCATTCAAGGTGTTGTGGTTTCAGGGAACGGAGCTTTTTTTTTCGGTTTTCATTTATCGATTTCCGGGTAGGCCTTCATGGGCGAGCGCAGAAGGACGGCAGGATAGTTGGTATAAACTGGTTTCTGTACTATTCCCTTCGTTTTGGTGGAAGATTTGGATGGTAAATCTCTCGACTCTTGATAGAGGAACACAAAAGCAGAGGCCTGTGTTTGTTGTAATAACCATTTAGAAGTCATAATTTCATAATTTTAATTCTACAAGTTTCCCAGGAAGCCGGGCTCTTGGCTATTTCTATGAAATTTTGAACCCTTTCGTAGTATTTGTAGCTGTTGCAAGCTCGTATTGATGTTTTGTTACCTACCGGGGAAGGCAACGTTTCATCACTACATTATCAAGTCCAGCACAGGGCAGAGCAGTTCACTTCCTCCCAGCCGGCTGGTAACGTTTATTAAGCGGACGAAACAAAGAAAAGAAAAAAAACTTGGAGACACACCCTCACTCATTCTACTCGAAAAATAGACTATCTGTACGATAATGCCTTGGGGCAAGTCTGGGAGAGCAAAGTACGAGATTATGAAACAGCCATTCAGTGGTTAACTAGACATCTTCACGTTCATGCAAGGCTATCTTTCTGATTAACTCTGGCCTGCAATGGAGGCACACCAAAAATGTGTGGTTGTATCACCCGAGCCAGGACCATCCCGCTCAGAGATACGCACTGGCAGCACTCTTTGGGCTGGGTAGTAGCCATGCTCGGACAGGCGAGTTATCTACTGGGCAACTATGCTGCTTGAGGCAGACATGAACACGAAACCAAGACAACGTTTGCCAAGTCTGTTTGCTTGGTCTTGCCTATCCCCCCCCCTGTCTTGTTGTGGAAGCCCAGTTGGACTAATAATGTAAGACAAGTGCCGGTGGCGGCAGATGGCGATCCTTTTTTTTTTTTTTTTTCGCAATCCCACATAATCGTTTGAAAATCTGCCGGCGCTCCTCTGGCAATAGCGATCCTCTTAATAGCAGAGCAAACTACGGCAATCTGAGCCTGCCGGAAGCGATGCAACATCTTGTGACAGGCGGTGTGCTAGACCAGGCATGGGCTTTTTCTTCCCACCTCTCGTCCTGCCAAAGGAGTTCGGCCTCCTATCATCAGGCCACAGTGATTCCTCGCTCAACCCACTTTCGCGTACGGATTGCCACAGAGCAGGAATAGGCTGTCAGAAAAAAGAGAGACAGACACAAAAAAATACAGCAGTAGAGGATGCTGCTGCTGTCACAATACACAAAAAGCCACGATCCACTGCGGCAGTGACAACAAAATTGATCTCCTGCCGTGGCCATGTAAGAAGGCTTTGCCGGACGGGTTCGTTGTGCGTTGTCCAGGCTGTGTCCGGATTGCGGGTTTTTTTTCCTCCATCACGCCAGAAAGCGACAGAATCCCATTGGCTTCTCAAGCTCCTCTTCATCTTCCTGTTCTTTTTTTTTTTTTTTGCCAGCTTATAGCCTCATTGTCTTATTGCTGTTTTAGATTGAGAGTGGGTTTCCTCATATCCTCCCGCGCGTACATTCATCCGGCTGTCACCAGACAACGCACCGAGGTAGATGGCCAGTGACGGATGCTTACACTGTGCATCTGCGCGGCTCCTTCTGACTGAGGAGCCTTTGCTGGCGTTGTTGTTGCGTGGCAGAGTACGAGTACAGCTCAGGGACAGCTTGTCTGTCTTCGGACCGGATGGATATTTGTTCGACCCGAAGGCTGTAGGAAGAGAGCGGGCTAGCCAAGTTCTTGGCACACTTTAAACCCGGCTGACGAGCTTGGGCGTTTGTCTCCTGTCTTTATTTTTTTTTTTGCGTTGCCATAAGATCCAACGGTGGATCAGAAGCTTGCCGTCGGCAGTTTCAAGGAGCCGGTCAGCCACGATGGCCTGCCCATCTGTTGGATCTTCATGACTCCAGGACAGGGTTGGCTTTGAAGCAGTTCCTTGAAAGTAAGGAGCTGAGTTTGAGCCTCGTTTCTCTCGTGCATGGAGCCTCCTTGCAATGGTCAACATGAGGCAGAGCGCTTGGACTGCAAATCGGGTCCCGGCCGAGCTCGGCCTGGCTGGTGAGTGTATGGCGATGGTTGGTAAGCAAGACCTCTTCATATAGATGAGCTTCTAGAACCACGAAACGTCATGGCCACTTTTCCCAAAGCGTCGGCGGATCATCGGAGGAAGAGAAGATGCGGCGCAGTCCCACATGGGGTTTGCTGCTATTGCAGTTGCTGTTGGTTCTGCTGAAGCAGTCAATATATGCGGCAGGGAGGAACGTGTCTCCCGCGGACACGGCAGAAACTGACGCTCGGTGGCATGTTCTATGTTGTCAAGATCTGGCATGCCCGCCCAGGGAGTATTTCCCACCCGCAATATGACTCAATTTTTGTCACGATTCGTCCCCACAGAAGAAGATTGTGCACTCCACGTGCAGTGCCTTGCAGGTGTCACTAGTCAAGTAAATCGAGGGGACAAGGGGCAGCCAGAAATAAACCGAGGGTCCAAGACCACCTGGGGTGCAGATGTGACAGATGTGACAAGATTGTTTTCTTTGTGCTTCCCGTCCATGCCAAAAAAGAAACGTAAGAGAAATCACAGCATTCGTGGGATCATGGAATGGGAGGGAAGGGGGGCGTGTAGGATGGGCTAAGGAAGAAGAATACCCACAGAAGCATCCACCAAGCAGGGCTTTTCCATTTGGCAGCCTGCCCATTCCAGTCAGCGAGCCGCCAAAGGTTATGTTGCCATATGGCAAAACCAGGTTGGTAAGAACTGCCGATTCTGGGCCAAGCCGGATCGAGATTCGTGGAGGGGCGGGCATTTATCCAAAAGCAAAAGGCTCTTCGTTATTTGCATGTGTGGGGTATGGCAAGAAAAGCCACAGATGCTTCTGCGAAGGGCCAGTATATTGAGCTGACGACGACCGTTTTTGTGTTCTTGTGGGGTAGAGCGGGAATCTCATAGAGAGACGAGCTAGGCAATGGTGCCGGATGTCAGTGTAGCCGAGTGAATATGGCAGGATACATGTGTAGATGATAGCTCTTTAAATGAAAAAGAGAAAAAAAAAACCACGAAAAGGTAATAAAAAACGACAGAGAGTGAAATCGTCCCGTCAAAAACATCGTCGTCTTTGCTTAGGAATAGAAAATGGCATGCCAAGGCACATTTTCTTTCGGACACGACTCAAGAAAAGCCGAGAAAGGTTAACTCAATGAAGCTTTTTCTTCTGGTTTACAAGCGCCAAGAGTTGGCAATGTTCAGATGTGTTTTGCCAGTATCCGGGAGTTGTTTACCCCAGCTGATCGTTCTTTGTAATAGGCGTAGACAGTAACGACATGATATGCAGCTTACCATCAGCTAAGACTTGACACACACATATAGAGAGAGGGATTCGCATGCGTCTAATTCTGGCACCCTCGCGTGCTCGGTTACTTTGTTCTGGGGCGTGTGCTTATTTCCCCCCAAATATATGGTGCACTGAAGAGTGAGCCGTTCCCTCAGACCGGCTTGGCTCTTGGAACGGGCTGTTTCGGCAAAGCTTCTAAGAAAAGAAGAAGAGAAACCCCCGCTTGTTGGGGATCTTCTGTATTAGAGGTGTATAATTTCACGCCCTGCTTGAGTAGAAGGCGAAAATCAACAAACACAGAAAACCCTCCCATCCAAAAAAGTAGAGAGAAGACATTCAAAAGTTTGCCAATGTTTCCTCCGTAAAAGCCCACAAATTTCTGGCCAGCTCCGGGTCCAACGCCACTTTGTCCAGGATCTTGTTATTGAACACGCCAATCGGGTAATAGAGACCACCATTGACCAATTCACTGCGCCTTGCGCCAGCCGCCGCCCACACCTGGCTCAGACATCCCTGCTCTGGCGTGAGCATGACCACGCCTTGGATCCAATTACTGAAGTATACAACAAGCCGCTTCAAGAAGCTTTGACTGTTTACCAAGTCCGTCTGTACCACGCCGGGATGGACTGAGACGAACATGATTTCAGGGTGGAGTTTGGCCAGTTCGCGAGCGTAGACGATGTTGGCCAACTTGCCTTGTCTGGTGTGTGTGTGTGTCAGCGTCATCATCCTTTTTGGGAACGTTTGTTTTCAACTGGGCCTACCCGTAACGGACAAAGGACCCCATAAACATGTCCATGGTTGTTTGCAGCTTGTCAAACATGATGCCATATCCAAGCTGGGCCTTCCAGCCCTCGGAGCTCAGACAGACCACGCGGACTTCGGAATTGGGTTCGGCGGCCGTCGTTTTCAGGACGGGCAGAAAATACTGTATAATCATAGCATGGGCAATGTGATTGACGGCAAACTGCAATTCGTAGCCGTCTTTGGAAAGGGCAGGCGGTTTCGTCATGATGCCGGCATTGCACATCAGCATGTCCAGACGGGCGTGGGTGAACTTGGGGAGTGCCGCCTTGACCGTGCGAAGCGAGGTCATATCCATCTCCAAAAAAGTCATGGGCACCTCCTTGCCATTATTCTTCTCCTTCGCTTCGCTGATCAGTGACTCGGCCGCTTTGGTATTCCGGCCGCTAAAGTAGATGTGTTCTGGCTGATGTGGTGCCAGGGCAAGAATGGATTCTCTGCCCAAGCCAGCGGTGCCTAGGAATGACAACGACCAAAAAAAAAAAAAGTCAGGAATGATGTCATATAGTACAAGGGACGGCAAAGCGAACATACCGCCGGTGACGAAGAGAACCTTGCCCTGCAATGACGGGATGTCCTTTGCAGGGTTGAAATCGACGTGCCCCAGTAACTGAGGCATTTTGAAGAGCAGAGCAGAGACAAATTTTAGAGAAAAAAAAAATGAATTTTTTCTGAACAAACAGACCGATTCTGGGGATCTTGCAGGCATTCTTTTTTTCTTCTTCTCTTCTTCGCGGCACCTCGCTGTTGTCTTTTATAACTACACATAGCTCTGGGAGCCTCGTTGTGTAAGCCACGCAACTTTCCCAAAGCAGTAAGAGGTAGCACAGGCATGGAGAAGACATCTCCACGCTAAACCCAAATAGTTTCTAGCGCGTCAGCATTCTCCAGCTGTCTGTCGGAGCAGGATAACATTCCGGACGCCGGAGTGCGAGAGTCCAACCTCTGATACGTCTACTGCTACTTGTCTATGGACAAGATCCACTCACGCAACGTCGTTGTCTTCCTTGGGAAAGATCTCCTTCGCGAATTCAACACAAGACTACACACTTGATTTCGAACACAACCAAATATACTGCAAAAAAAGGCCTAAAACAAGATAGTTACATGGCGACGCAGGCCCAGAGGATCCCGGAGGTACCATGATAAATTCCGGCGCTTTGCATGAATCAGTCTGCTTGCTGCTTGTGGAGACAGGGTAGCAGGCTTGTCCAAGAGTGCCATTGTACTGACGGATTGGACAGACAGAAAAGATTGTGCCCGGCAAGGCCAAAGACAGCGAAGATGGCGACGGGCCAGAAGCCGAGGACGCAGCCGAGAGGAGAAGGAGACAGAACCGGACAAACCAGCGAGCATTTCGTAAGACCCTTACGTTTTTTTTTTTTTTTTTTTTTGGTTATTTTCCCCCCTTCTTCTTTTGTTGCGCACATATCCGGTGGAATGTCAATCTAAAATGTAGTCGCCCAGGACGCCGGAAAGCTATCAAAGCGTCTCGAGAGGCGTTGGCATCTGCAGACACAGTGAGTGTGGACCACCCCATATGGTTTGGAATGGATGGCATGGGCCCTGAACCATTTGCTGGATGGACGGGGCACCTGAGAATAGATTGGCGGTCTTCCCTTGTGCCAGCCGGAGAAGAAGGCTGTTTTCATATTTTGCCGGGGCAAAAAAAAAAA
>PCDI01000012.1:78517-97352 GCA_002778195.1 Raffaelea ambrosiae
AAAAGAGTACCGGGTTCTGGGTGCTGAAGCCCATAGCCGAGCCGGTCGCTTCGGCTTCTTCGCAGGCCGTCGTTGGGCCTGCTGCTCCTGCGGCCACCATGGCCACACACTCGTCCTCTCTTCCTTGGGCCATCCCGCCCCTGCTGTACTACGTCTCCGTCAGTGAAGGCCTGCGCGAGCGCATGCTGTGGACCAACGCGCCTGCCGCCCTCCTCCACCGCTTGTTCCCGCTCTCGCCAGACCATCGCCTGATCACGCTCATCCAGTACAACGCCCTGCGCGGCCTGCTCACCAATTACGGTATTTTGAAAGTGGTGCAACAGGTTGTGCCCACCGAGTGTGGCCTCGATAAGATCATTGAAGAGCTGTGGCCGAGCAGTTCAAGTAGCAGCAGCAGCAGCAGCAGCAGCAGCAGCAGAAGCAATGCGCCCACGTCCGTCCCCGAGGCCCTGCAGCTGACCGCCCTCCAGCGGGCCATGCCCGACCGTCCTCTCTGGATCGACGGCGTCGCGTCGGCACCTCTGCGCGACAACCTGCTCCGCCACCTGGCCACGATCGACGAGGACGATTTCTGCGACGACATCTCGGGCGGGCTCTACGACGGGTTCTGTGATGTGGACAAGCGGGGGCTGATTGTGTGGGGGGACCCGTGGCGGCCGGACGGGTGGGAGGTGACGGAAGGGTTTGCGGCCAAATGGGGGTTCCTGCTCCGGGGGTGTACGGACCTGATGGACGCGACGAACTGGTGGCGGGAGCAGCGCGGGGAGGAGCCGCTGACGATGGACGTGTAAGAGGAGAGAGAGAGAGAGAGAGAGAGAGTGTGTGTGTGTGTGTGTATCGCACAGTTGCATGGGCTAGGTCTAGGTTTGCGTGCACAGCAGAGCAGCCATTCGTTGTTTCCGATGTTCCGATGTTCCGTGTGCCGAGTGTTGTCTGTAATATACAGTGTTGCCAAAAGGGAGGAGTGACAAGCAGATCGTGCGAATCACCAGCTGGTTTTGGCAGCCCAGGATCGGCCTGGAAACTAAGGTTAATACGATTGCGTAACGAATAACAGATCAGAAACGAACAGATCAGAAACGCCGTGGATCTCTCCGAGTTGCCCGATGGGTCATGTGGAGGTACTCGAGAACAGGATGGGCCATTGGCCTCGTCAACTTTGGAGCTGTGCTTTCTGCCGGCCGTGTTTGGGAACCATACACAGCCAGTGCTGGAGGGCGGCCAGAGGGCGGCACGAGGCCAGCAAAGCGAGGCCTGCGGGATACTTGCTCATATACCCAGGTGCGACACATGCAACACACGTACACATGCAGAACCAGTGTACTTGGTGTGTTCAGATGCGTGTCGTTCCACTGTCTGTTGTGGTCCCTTTCTAGACGGGACGTGGTGATGTGCTGTGTGCAAGACAACAAGGCAATATACGTCAGTCACATACTGGGCTGCACGACGGGTCTGTACTCGCTCCAACACGTCCTGTCCTGGTACTTGCATGCATGCACAGACCCATGTTCTCGTTCTCCGCGGAAACGACGATCACCTCCCATGAAAGAGGCATGCTTGTGCCGAAGTCGACTACTACATAGTATATATGCATATCGGACCACCAGGTGGTTGACCAGGTAGTAGTTGGTTTATTGTTTGCATGCGAGGCCAGAGAGTACCACGCCAATTGGCCGAGACCAGTTCAGAACAGACTCCATTACAAGAGGGCTTCCGGCAAGTTGCAAATCCCGTCATCCGAAATACAGGATCGTCCAAGGCAAAGCTAAAAAGCCGAGTTTTACAGAGAAAGGTATTTTTTGGGGAAACACAAACGTCCGGGACCAGCAAGCAAGGGGCGAGGCGGCTTTGCCACCTTCAATACGATAAAGTACGCAGACGTAGACGGTAGTGTCGACCGTATATGCGACCCAGGCACCAGCTGACCATGGGTGTTGTTGGCTGGCAACGTCCGATTTCCACAGACGAACCCTGCAACTCTGTCCCATGCAAGATCCAATTTTTTTTTTTCTTGTTGTTCTCCTCTCGTGTGCGGGCACAGTCTGGACCTGTCCTCGCTGATCTCGCTTGTTCGGACTCGATCGCCCATGCCATGTGTGCCAAGACCGAAAAATGAACTGCAAGGACCGCAAAAACAGAAAGAAGTGCAGTTGCGTGCTCGGACACAAATAGATGTACTACATAGTATTATGCTGGTTGTGTAGTTATGTACTTTGTAGTTAGTCGTGCAGTACGTAGTTGGTTACTAATTACATAGTATGTAGTTAGCTAACCTGCTTCCGGCCCTGCAGCAGTTCTGGCAGCGATTCTAGACCACAATTGGTGTCTGCTGTGACGCTGTGACGATCTTTCCTCCTTTTTATGGGAGAGACTCTGTCGGTTGATCGTCCCGTCTGGGGAGGCTGACCCTGTAATGTCTTACCTCGCATTCTCACCGTCCTTTATCAGTCTTCCATCAGTCTTCCGGGCAGGGTGTGCTGCGCTGCCCGCCCCCCCTGGGGGTTTCTGCCCCAGATCGGGCACGGCTTGGAACGGTCGCCTCGGGGAGAGAATCTGGACAGAACAGCCAAATGGCCACCTGCTGTTTGCAAGGCAGCCTAAGAGTGCTTTTGTGTTTTGTTTTTGGTTTGTTTTTGTTTTTGGTTCTCGGCGAGCTTATTTGGACGTCGAGGACCGGTTGTCTCTCGTCTCTGGCCGAGAAACAGAATAATAGAACAGGCACACAGAAAGCCGAGACAGGTCTTGCTTCTCGTGCTGTCTCTGCTGACTGTCCTGCCAGACCGACATTTGCTTTCTTTCGCACGCGCAGCACATGCACGATAGATTACCAGCGGACGCGCCAGGACGAGATTGGGCGACGTGGTGCTCTCTCGTTGAGAGCTCTGGTGCTGTTTGCTGTCTCTTGGTGTCTCTTGGTGTCAAAGACAACCCCAAACGATTCCCCTATTATTGCTTTTTCTCGGCGGCAACACGATGGACAATGCAGTGAACAGGAGGAAATCACTAACTAGTTACTACACTACATAGTATGTAGTTAGTTAACGGGTGTGGGTCACCGCCGGTCTGGCGGTCCTAGTGTCTTGCGATTAGTTAGTTACAAGGTGTTGTATGGTCTGTGCTGCTCTTTTTTTTTTCTTTTTTTTTCCCTCCAAAAATGGCCGACTCTCATATTTCCCCATCTTCTCATCCTTCGCTCTTGCCAACACAGCGCCGATACAGCCGGCCACCTGCCCCCTGCTAAGCCCATGTGCTGCGGCCAAAAAATCCAGCGAGGCCATTTTTGAAACCAATCATGATTTCTATTTCTGTCCCTGCGTCGTGTTCTTTCCCTTTTCGGCGCTGCCCAGCAGGTCTTGCGTGCTCCTTCCCTCTGTAGCACGAATAGGCTTCGACACCGTACGGTTCCTTCCTCCTCTGCAGCATGAGCAGTTGGAGGCTCCTTCCCTCTGTGGATATTTGTGTAATAGTCTAAGGGAAAAAAAGTTTGTTTCTTATTCTTATGCTTTTTTACTGGGTCTCGCGATCGCGTGGACAAAAAAAATAAGAGAAAGCAATCAAAAAAAAAAAAGGTTAGCCTCGACTTTGGCTTCACTTCTTGTTTTCGTTTCGGGCGCCTCCCTGTTCGTGTTCCTTCTTCACTAGGGTCTCGACAAGACCGCCCTGGTGGCTGCATGTGTTTGCCATGCTCGCTACGCGCACCCGCTATTACCATACTATAGTAGTACTATGTACGAGTACTTCCTCTACTAGCTCCACCCCCTTTTTATTTTCATTCTGTGCTCTCTTTGTGCATCGCGTTCGGGCACCATCCAGGAAGCTGCGTCGACTAGTGGGGGTTTCCTGCTTCTGTTCCCTTCTTTGAAGCTGGCCTGTTTTGCTTCTTCGGTCTCGCCCTCCTGTCCCCTGTCTTTGGCAGTCTTGTGTGTTGTCTTTCTGTCTGTCTGTCTGTCTTGCCTGTCTTTCTCATGCCTGTCACGCCTTTCAAGGCCAGCAACCAGTCCTCGGCGACATCTGGGCCGCTCTATCCATGCTCTGCTCGTATTCCTGTGTCTCGTTGTCTCTGCTGCTACCCTTTTTTTTTTTTGTTTTTTTTTTTGTTTTTGCGCTCTCTCCACGCCATCTTGGCTTGCCCTGACACCACATCCCTGCAACCTCCACGCCGCCCGCTGTTTCCAAGTCCTGGTGGCTCATCGCCCCGGCCCATCCTCTGGCTGATGCCCTGGCCGTCTTAGGGCCGCCTGCTTCGCCATCGTACGCTTCTATTCCTTCCCCCCTTCGCGCCACTACCGCATCCTCCTTGTTTGGCGCGGTCGATTCCGCCCCTGGCACTCCACTCTGGGCCACTCTGGGCCACTGCTTTGTCTTCTTTGTATCCTCTGTCTGCCATACCCGGCCTGCCTGCCATGCCCGGCCTGCCTGCCATGCCGGCTATGCCTGCTATGCCTGCTATGCCCGCTATGCCTGCTATGCCACCCTGAGATCCCACGATGCATGCTGCAGGCCTGGTTTTTCGGCATTCTTCTGGGCATGCCAGGTTATGCTGCCAAATATTGGACGAACAACGGACTCGCAGTCTCTATTTAATCACGGAGAAGCCCGGTAAGCCATCTCGGACCCTGCTGGTCTGTTGTCGTGCTCCCCCCCCCTCTTCGCTTGTCGGCTTCCTGACCTATGACCAGCTCCTTGCATCACCCTTGCTTCTTGTTTCTTGCCTTGTCCCACTTTCTTTCAAGACTGATAGCCAACCGTTCTGACAAAGAGACAAAGCCCAAGACGCCGTGCCGACTGCATTCAACCCAGCGGACCCCCCCGCAGCATCCAGCGACTTTTCGATTTTCTTTTCGATTTCTTCTTCTTTTTTCTTACCCTGTTCATCTTTCGGTCTTTTGGCCTGTCTGCGACCGCTTTGCGAACAAACATCCTGCTTCTTCTGCCTGGCCCTCCTCGCCCAGTTGCGCCTTGTGTTCCCTCAGATCTCGAAACTCCCGCCTAGCCAGTTCCTGGCTAGCCCCAACGTCCAAACTCTGCGTGTGGATACGCCTTCCCCTTAAAACTGCGCTGGAAGACTCCACGAAGTGACATCAGCCCTTTTCAGCCCGGCAGTGGGAGAAACGCTGGGAGAAACGCTGGGAGAAACTCGCACACCCCTCCCTGAGACAGGACTGCAACGAAGGCGACGAAAGCAACGAGAATTACGAAAGCAACACGAGCTCGCCCGGAGAATATCAATACCGAGCGTTTCCGCTCCTCGTTTCCTCATTTTCTGCATTTTCTGTCTATCCGCAACATCCTCCCATCTGCCTCTCTCGTTTCTTTTTTTACTCTCGCGCTTGCCCATCCGGCCAATCCCATGACGTTGACCGTCATCTCGACCCTCGTTTGACCTGCTCTTCTCGCCTAAATTCGATCCTCGTTGCTTTTTCCACGCGCACACCCCCTTCTTCTTTTTTTGCCTGCTCTCTGGCCCACCCCCCCCTGGAAGTGCTCTCATTTCATTCACCCTTCCTGCCAAGCGCCCACCGAAAGCGTACTGGGTCAACGCTCGTTTTTTTTTTCATTGTTTTTGGGGCGGTCTCGTTTGTTCTGGATCTGCCGTCGCTCGTCTCTGTTTCTGGACTCTTGCTCCTGTGGAGTCTGCCTGAGCGCGCACTTACAAGGCCATAACTGGCCCATACAGCCCATACAGCCCATACAACGTCATACACGCCATACTTGCCGTATACGGTACATGACAGCACGATACGACTCACCGCGCACCCGCTCTCGTCCGCGCCCGCCCATCTTCACACGCCTGCCCGCACGCCAGCCCTCATCCTCTCGCCCCCCTGCAAGGCACCCAATTGCTCCGGTCTGTCTGGGGACAGCAAGCACTCTATTCTCCATTTTGTGCTTTCTTCTTGTTCCGCTAGCTCCCCGTTCTTTTTAATATCCCCTCTCTTTATTCACTCGCCGTCTTGAGAGCGTCCTGAGTGCCGCAGTAAGATACTTCTGGTCTTCTGTCCGGCCTTTCTTTTATTTCTTTTGTCTGCTGCCCGTGTTCTGCCATCGACACAGCAACGAGAGCGCCTCCCTTCTCTCTCCTCCTCCCACCATCATCATGGCGGCTACGACTAGCTTCGGTGCCCCAAACCCACCTCAAACGGTGGACAGTTTCCAGAAAATGCTGGACCTAGAGAAGCGATACAAGGTGCGAATCTCCACTTCTTAAACCCTCGTCTTAGCACATCAGCTCTTTTAGCTGCCCACCCCGTTTTTTAGTCGCCACGCTACTTCTGATCATCGTGTCGTTCCTGCATATCCCCCTTCACATGCAGAACAGTCCCTTCGCATTTCCCCTTCAGTGCCCCATGCCCCCCCATAGCGCTTGTAATCTCCCCTTTTCCCCCTTCGTGTGCAGCGGGCTCGTGTTCCTTCGCGAGCTTTTCTCTGCAGTCTCCTGTCAGCTGGCCGCGCAGCTTTTTCTCTCAGCTTTTTCTTTCAGCTTCTCTCTCAGCTTTTTTCTTGGCTTTTCTCTTGGGCTTTCTCTTAGCTTTCCCTTTCCTCTGCTACAACTATCCTGACGTCTCGGAGCTCGACCGCTGATCTGACACATTTCCAACTGCAGCTTGCCAGGCTCCAGAACGCCCAGGCGTCACAGTCCGCAACCTCGTTCCATTCTCACATAAAGCCGCCTCCGTCTCTGCAGACACGGCGCCGGAAGTCCAGGGAGACGCTTTCCACGCAAAACCCCCAAGGAGATCTGCCTCTGCAGTCGCTGCCGCACACGAACCATTTGCGGTCTGTCCCTCCACTCTCCATCACCATTCCACCGACGCCAGGAAGCCGTGGCAAACAGCCGTCGCAAGTACAGCCCCAGACGCAGCCGCAGCCGCAGCCGCAGCCGCAGCAGCAAAAGCCGGCGCAAGCTGGAGAGAGCAGTATGACCGCAGGTATCGACCAGCGGCCCGGCGAGGCCCTGGATGACGACGATCTCACGCCTCGCGAGAAAGCCGTGACCTTCATGGCCCAGAGCGACGACGACGAGGACAGCATGTCCGACCGGTCCTCCATATGTCACTCGCCCAGCTGGGAGGGCTTCAACAAAAAGAAGGGCAAGAAGAAGAAGGGCGCGGCCAAGGACAAGTTTGACCACGACGCAAACAAGAACAAGAGGGCAAGCAACAGGCTGCAGAAGGCGCCGCCCCTGGACAGCATAAACACGGCTCCTCTTGTGCAAGACTCACGGCCAAGCACCTCTTCGACCCGACCTGCGTCCCAGGCAGGAAACAACAGACACACCTACAGCCATGCCCCGAGCGGCATGAACGGCAAAACCAACGGCAATGCATATCTCAGCGGCAACGGGAACATGAACGGCACCACTAGCATCAAGGCCAAAAAGATGTCCGCCCCGATCCTGCTCCCGCCCGTCATTCCCGAGACTTGGGGGGTGGAGACAGGCGGCGGCCTGGGATTCAAAGACTTCCGATCGGCGGAGGCGGGGAAGCCCGCTATTCCCGCTGTCGCGGAGCCATCACGGGCTGTCGAGGAGACTCGCCATCGTCCCTCTAGCCGGCAAATGCTGCGGGACACAAGCCCTGCTGCACCGGCACCTGCACCGGCACCTGCACCGGCACACGAAAAGAAGCGCACGGCCGCGGGAAGCTCCACCGTGACGTCTGCTTCTGCAGCTGCGAGCCACGGCTCATCACCGACAGCGGCACCGCCCGTCCATGAAAAATCGCAGTATCCACCAACGTCGTCTCGGTCGCACACTGTGAAGACCGCACCATCTCCAAGCCCAACCCGCCGAAACTCACTCGGTGCGAGGATAGGAGAAATGTCTCGGTTCTTCAAGCCTGAGATCCGGAGAAGCAACCAGAATTCGCGCCCTCCTCGTGCTTCGTCAGGCGACAGGGGCCGTGAGAAGAAGAGCTACGTGCGCCAGTCGCGAGAGCAGAGCATAGATCGGTCCATGGCCGGCTTGGAAGACGAGGCGATGTACTATAATGCTGTCAACACATCTGATCAGGATAGTCCGCAGGAGGCCCACCCAGAATACTCGCGCCGGCCAAGCTCGTCTCAGTCCAGACTGGGACTGTTTTCCCGTTCCAAGCACGAGTCCAAGACGTCCATGGAGGTCCACACCGGCCACCACCAGCCTTACTCGCCTGACGAGCCACCAAGGACTGCCCAAAAGACGGCACCACCAGTCTCCATGAAAAACACCGAAATCGCAGCCAAGGCAAGAGAGTCGACCGACCACACCAGCCCAATTACCAAGTCGCAACCAACTACCAGCATGGATCTCGAGACGCCTGCTGGTGGCCTCTTCTCAACTATTCGGTCCCGCATGAGCCGGCAGAGCAGCACCTCGAGCAGTTCTCCCACGAGCGCGACCCGTAGCTTCAGGGATAGGGCCAAAGACGCCATTCACACGCAACCCGGGGCCTCAACAAACCCGCTGTCTACGACGTCCAAGGCAACCCCTGCAAGCAGCTCGCAGACAACCATTGCTGCGCCCTCTGTAATGACATCTCAGAGCCTGCAGAGCGACCTTTCCAAGACACCCAAACAGACTCGCGTCCTTGGGGAGTGCAACTCCGAGACTACGACGGTGCAGACGGCGCAGGGAAGCAGCCGGCCATCTGAAGGATCATCGACTTCATCCTACCACGACGATTCGTCTCCGCCCCCTTCTCCAAACAGTACGCCCGATACTTCGAGACCACAATCGACCAAGGGCTTGTCTACGACTGTGGAGAGCGTCTCATCATCACCGGAAGAGCTGGTTGCCTCACAGACACTGCACAGCGAGCAAACTGCGCCACGCTCATCTTCCAGTGGCCCTAGACAATTCGGGCTTCTTGGGACTCGCCCAGGCAACAAGAGCCGGGACAGCAGCATCGATCGGCCAAGCAGCAAGGGAAGGCAGACCAGCGAGGCAGAGAGGCCGGGAAGCCGCATGCACGTACTGGAAAGGATTGACCATGCTGAGAGTCGCGATCGAGCTGCAGACAATTCGCAATTCTCGCCGCCCAACACTGGCAATACCGTCAAGAGGATTTCCACCGACGACCGTGCTCCAGGGTCCCAGCGGCAGGAGGCCGATGCTCTGTCTTTTGTCACAAGTCGCACCAACCAGGATTCAAAGTCGTCCATGGAGTCCCAGACGAGCTCCGTCGGTGCTGGAGAAGTTGCTCCGCCTGCCGAATGCACTCAACCATCTGCTGATCCTGAAGAAAAGCCACGTTACGAAGGGGCTGGAAACAAGAGTGACAGCTCGGAAACTTCTCAAGACCGCCCACGATCAAGAAATTCGTACCGGAAAAAGGAGAAGCGGGGCAGCTCTTCGCATGCGAAGCACATGTCGATTGTCAGGGAAGAGTCAAAAGGCTGCGAAGAGGCCCCTCAACACGCGCCGCCACCGCCACCACCACAGCAGAAGCAGCAGCAGCAGCAGAAGCAGCAACAACCCGACAACCGGCACCGTACGTCGGCTGGCCAGCCTCCGTCAGCATCGGGCCGCAGCTCACCAAGCCTCTACTTGCAAGAGGCTAGACGGTCGGTGCCACTGGTCTCCTCTCCGCTGTCCAACGTCATCCGCTCGGCCAAGGCCAACCAGTCAACACCGAGTCTCGGATCAGCTCCTCACCGGCCTGGCCTCAAGACGTCAACTTCATTCTCGGGCACCGACCCAAGCAAGTCCCTTCTCTCACGGCCGATCGCGGCGGCCATTGCACCGGCGCATGCTAGACTTCCTGTACAGGAAGCGCACGAGCTGGGCAAGCCCATGGCCAAGATGTTGGTCGAGTGCTGCCAGTGCAAGTTCTTCCACGATATGCCTTCGCGAATCTACGAATGCATGGCGCAGCCGGACGCTGTTGTGACAGATCGCGACCTGGGCGTGTCCGGTGCCATCACCACGATGGTTAAGTGCCCCTGGTGTGCTCACAATATGAGCAGCCGCTGCTGTGCGGGCTATGCTGCTCTCGTGTACTTGAAGGAGCGTCTGCACTAGCTTGGCTCACTTCAGGAGCTGCGTGCGACTCAAGCTTTGAGCCATCTCCCTTTTACGAATTGCATGACCTAATCTCTAAATCGTAATTTCTTTTTGTTGTATTCATCGCGGAGAAAAAAAATTGGGATTTCTTTTGTTTTGGACTTTTCATCATAACTGCGAGTTTTTCATCTGCCATTTCTTCAGCACACGGCCTTCATTGGCACGCCATTTTTCTTTGTTTTTGAACTGCTCACTGTAACTCACTCACCCATCCTCATCATTTACTTCATGACATGACAACTGAAAAAAAAAATAAAAAGATGCAACCAAATGTTGTTATTACCAGTCTTCCCTCTTGTACCGATTCTGGATATTGTGAAAACAATGGATGAAGATGCTAAATTTGGTTATGAAAAAGGATCAGCTCCACGCGGCGGGCGTGGATCTGCAGGATGGAGGCGAAAGGCTCCGTCTCACTCCTTTGTCCAACGCGTCGACCTATCACTTGTCAGTTGGGCGACTAATTTTGGGGGGTTGCTATGGCGGCTCTGCCTCTCCACGTCGAGATCCCGGAACCAGCTAAGCGGCGTGGAACGGAGGGTGGCAGGCAGATGGGATCCGGAAGCAGCCGAGAGGGGATCCTCAAGTTGCTCAACACTGTCAGACAGGATGGGTCAGACAGAGTATTGAAGGAAGAAGCGGCGGACAAGAACAAAAAGGAGGGGGGGGGACAAACAAGGATATAAGAAACAATCATAAAGGTATATTCTACTCTTCTGTCTTCATGTCAATAAAAGCGCCAGGGTACTGGCATGTCCATCCAAAACATCCCGGCAATGTTCACACGTATTTATCTTTGTCTCGGGTTGTTCTAATCACGTAGTCAATCAAAAAGGGGAGGAAGAGGCCATACACATGCGAAGAAACAATCCAAAGAAGTGCCAAAAAAAGAAAGAAAAAAAAAATATCCGAGTACACCTCGCCCATGCCGAAACGCTTCACATCAAAAATGCTCACGGAAAACAAAATTGCAAATCGATCACGAACGTTGGTAAACAACAATGCCGATGGGAAAGAACTTGTAGTTGTCGTAGGCGACCAGCTCCGGAAACCAGAGACTGCCACCCTGGTCCCTGGTCATGCCCTCGACCTTTTTTGTTAGAAGACAAATAAAAAACAAAAGACAAAAAGAAAACAAATAAAGACACAAGACGCACAAAACGGCAAAACGAAAGCAGGGAGAGAGAAAATAGAAAACCATACCACATCATAGCCAGGATCGGCCTGCCGTCGGTCGCGGTCCGCTCGATAGAGAGGCTGTGCCTTTTGATGGGTGCTCAGGCAGAGAATGAGAACGTGCACGTCAGATTCGTTGTCGATGTTTTTGGCGTAGAAATCGGCCTCTAGAGGGGGGCGGGGGGGTCAGTCTTTGGGGTGGTCAGGTTTGAGGTTTTTTTTTTTCTGCTTTCTCTTTTTTCTTCTCCTTCTTCTCGTGGAGATGCCTTCCGACGTACTGGATGAGATGGGTGAAGTGTAGATGCCTCGGCCGAACATGCACTTGGGGGCTGGTCCGAATGTCAGTATATGGAAATCTCTCTCTCTCTCGTCATCTGCCTCGCTTTGCGGTCGTCAACTTACAAGCCGTCTTGACGCTGAACCGCCCCTTGCGGAGAATTCTGCACAAGCTGCACTCGTCGGATGGACACTTATGAGTCTCGTAGCTCTCGCCCAGGTTGCAGGCCCTCCGGGTGCCGTGGAAGACCATCTTGTACCGGGACCTGCGGGAAAGAGGTTGTTCGTCAGAGAAACGCAGCCCAGAAGTACAACACACACACACGCAAGGGCACTACTTACAAGGAATCCGACGTCCACGCGGTGTCGAACAGATACAGATTTTTCATAGTACCCGTCTTGCCATAGTGCTGCCAGCCTTGGTTAAATTTCGCCTTGACATTTGAATATGCACTGCTGTCTTTTTCCATTAGGTTCAGCTGTAAGAAGCGTCAGTACGCGTAGCCCTGAAGAAAACTGTAGCACGCTACTGAATGAAGGAGAAGGGATGCAGCAAAGTGCCCAACCTACATGGCGGCCCATTTTTGCTGTGTGGCATGGAACTTGGGGCTGTGGTTCAGGCAGAGAGGGGGCCAAGAAGATATTGAATGAGAATAGAGAGAGAGAGAAGCAACATGTCTTTGAAAAAGAAAGTGCCTGTGTGTCTGTCTATTTTTTTTTTGTTGTTTTATCAAAAGGCTCTCTCTTTGTATGTTTCTTCTTATGCTTCGCGGTGTTGTGGTCTCAAGTTGCTAGTGAGAACTGTCGTCAAACAAACAAAAGAAAAGAGAGAGGAAGAAAAGACAGTAAGAAGGAAAGAAAGAGAAGAAAAGAAAAGAAAAAAAAAAAGACCGAAAAGGTGTCCCTGAGGGCGAGGAAGCAGCTTGGGGCCAAGAAAGTGCAATATTCTACTGGACAACTCGGGTGCTTGTGGTGGAAAGGCTGAAACAGACTGGGCAGACTGGACTCCATCCCCTTGCCAGGTCGGCCTATCTTACCACTGCCTAGGCAGACAGCTTTGTTTTCTCCACCCCCCCCCCCCCCCCTTTTCAGTTGACCACTCCCACTTACACCGCACAGTCTCCAAAAGCTCGAAAAGGGGAACGGCTGGCCGGGCTTGAAAGATGGACAGGAAACAAAACAACAACAAAGCCGGCCACGCAACGCAATGGGATTGGAGAGACACGTTCTTGCGGAGGCCCCGGAAGGAGCGAGAGACAGGCGAGCCCCCCTGCACTTGTCGGCACAGGCCATGTAGTTAGTTGCACTCGTTTCCAGTGTGTTTGTCTGCACACAGTGCCTGTTCAGTCCCCGGGAACAGACAAGGCTGAGGTGGATCGTTTGCTGGCTCGCTGAGACGGATGCCAAATAGGCGGCCTGGTAGGCCTAGGCCGAGAGAGAGAGAGAGAGATATTGGGTGAGAGGTCAATAAGGGGATAAATTCAATAAAAGAAAAGCCAAATGCAGAACAGCACAAGCAAAGGCGAGCGTAGTGGCCAGACGTGCAATAGCTGCCCAACGTGTTGGGCGCACGGCATGTCCCACCACCCCGAGAAAAAGTCCTACGGGGCTCGTACTTTTGCAACAAGTCGCAGACGACGGACAAGAATGGCGGCCTGCCTTTGCTCTGATGTCTTTTTTTTGCCACCAGACAGCCTTGCTGAAATAGCAGCCAACGTGGGCATAGCCAGGTGGCCCAGACAGACATAACTGGGAGAAGGAGGCTCTGTCCTGGTATTGTTTCTGGAATGTAGTCTGTATTTGGCGTAGAACGCGTTGCATATGGTCCTATCAAAAACAAAAGAAGAAAAAATGGAGGGAAACCCCCCCTTCCCCCCGACCGCTACTTGCTACGCCAATGGCTGAGATGTTCTGTTGGGCAAGAAAAAACAGAGGCTTGTATACCCAAAGCAAAGCTGAAGCCCCAACCCCGACCCAAACCAGGAAAAGGAAGCCAATTCCTCTAAATACAAGAACAAAAAAAAAAACAACAATCACGGCTTCCAGCCTTCGCGCGAATACATCACCACGCCGATGGGAACAATGGCGTCCTCACGGTAGACGGCAATTTCGGGAAACTGCAAATTGCCGCCCTGGTCTAGGGTGAGGCCTTCGACCTGCACGTCGTGTGTCAGCTTGTCTTGGACCATACTCCAATCCATACAAAGAGAGAGAGAGGGGGACAGTACCGCATTGTATCCATTGTCTGGTGCTGAACGCCTGTACTGGGGCTTGCGTATCGGCTGGGCGCGGTTGCAGACGACGCGGCAGAGCAGGATGGCGTGCTGCTTGGAGTGGACGTGGTGGTTTCTGGCGTAGTGATCGGCCTCTGTGGAAGACCGTGTTAGCATCGTTGTCCCTCGGGAGAGACGTTCGGGGTAGGGGGGCTGTTGTGACGGACTGGACGATACGGGCGTCACATAGATGCCTTTTCCCAGCAGCCCGTAGGCATCTACAAGAAAGAAGAAGAAACAAGCGTTAGAAAAAAAGACACAAAGACGCAAAGACGCAAAGACGCAAAGACGCAAAGACACACAGACACACACAGCGCGTCGTCTTGCGTGTGCACAACGTGTCCGCCTGGCTTGCTTGGAGAACGCACTCGCTGCCTCAATCTTGAAGGACTCGCGCAGGATGCAGCAGAGACTGCATTCCGGGTCGATGCAGGGCGTCCTGTTGCCGTTCTGGCCGATGCGGCAGGCCCGCCTCGTACCATGGAACAGAATGACGGCCGACTTTTCATCCCTGCCGAGCAGAGACCGTTAGCACGCAGTCCACGAAAAGAAAAAATAATAAAAAAGAAAAAGCAAGTGCTTCTCCTCCCCTCCTGGCGACCTACTCCTCCGAGATGGGCGGCAGATGGCCGCATTTGGCCTTGAGCCAGGCGGTCTTGTCTGCGTTGAGCAGGTAGAGAGCCTTCATTTCTGCTGTCTTGTCTTCGTGCTTCCATCCCTCGTCAAACTGGTCCTTGACTGTGTTTCCAAGGTTAGTCACGACTTTTTTTTTCAGACACATCCCTTGGTCTCTGCGGCCGTTGCTCTCGGCTGGATCTCTCACCAGTATTGAACATCTTCTGGGACCTTCGGACGTAGATAAGTTCCTAGGATTCAGAAGAGTTAAAGAGAGAAAGATCTTTGCTAATGCCAAATCAAGAGGGGGGGTTGCCAAAGAGTCATACTGCTGGAGGAGGAAAATTTGTTGGCTGAGATTCCATGGCGAAACTAGGAAAGAAACTGCTAAAGAGCCCCCTCCCCTATTGTTGTTGACTTGGTGATAGTTCAAACAACAGGCTTGTTGCTGCGTTTCCGTGTTTCCTCTGCAGGCGTCAAGCATCCAAGATGTGGATAGATGTGTGTGTGTTTGTGTGTGGCTGGGTGGGTTGCCGTGTGAGAGAGCCCGCGGAGCGTTTTCTTTTCTTTTCTATTTTATCTTTTCTTTTCTTCCCAGGACTCCACAAAGACATCTATAAGAATCAGCCTAGTCCGGCATCCAAGAGGGGACCGCTTCACTTATATGCAATGGAGAACTAGCCAAAAGGAGCCATTTTTTCGTCAGTCACCGCAATGGGTGCGGCTGCTGTCCATAGGCAGACAGGAAAGGCGACGAGCAGCCCGGGCCGAGCGATTGGGATGCTTCAGCATGAGAATACGCAGGCGCCCCCCGCCCCCCCCCTCCCAAAAAAAAGGCAGCCCCGGAAGTGGAAGCGAGTCGAAGATAGGCGTGACTAGCCGCTCTCTCGCTCACTTTTTCCAGGCCTTATCCCCTCAGCCTTCCCTTCACCACTGCCACAGAGAGCAAGCATATGGAGTGGCCCTATTCTGACACGAGGCAGAATGCAGTCCCAACGCCACGATCTCGTGCCTGTGAGGGCTCGTGATGATCTTAACTTCTGTTCTCTTCCGCCTTTTCTGATTCTTCTACCCAATTCGGTCTACGGCAAGGTTGCTTGTTACTCTGGTATGCCGTTCTGGGCCTAGGAAACTTGCCGTAGAATTCGTACAGTGCATCGTTGCGAGGCTCGGGTGAAGTGGTTGGCAGGGATTGATACAGGAGCATGGTTAGGCATCATCAACAGGCCAGGAAAAGGACAGCACATCTGCATGGCAAGCAAGCGAACCGAGACGACCGTTCTGGCAGTCACCTGCTTTACCGGGGCCCATAGAATGCCGAGTGCGATGAAGGGGGGACAGGAGGAAAAATACCGCGCTGGGAACCCCCCGGTCAAAGGTAAGACGCAAGTTTAGCCAACCAAAAAAAAAAAGAAAAACGCGTGGTGGCCAAGAGAGGTGGCCTAGAGGCCCAGATGGACATGGGCTAGAAAGTTGCCCTCCCTTCCCTCCACCCGAAACGACCATGGCATTGTCACATGCCAGACAATGTGCATGGTCTCGTGGCTGTCCCTTTCACCACTGGCTATGTGGAGGTTGAAAGCGGCCAAGACCGCGGAATCACCTTCCCCCATGGACACGTACGATGGACAGCCCGGATGCAGGGGAGAAAGGGGGAGCCAGCCAGGCTGCGGGCATGGATGCAAAGCGAATGCAAGCGCAAGGTGAACAGAGGGCCCGCAGCCAATCGGATTCCTCCTGGGCAGAAAAATTGGGGGGATCCGATCCTAGACGGGCAGAAAGAAGTGCAGAAACAACGGCAGGCAAGAAAAAAGGAAGGATGAAGGGACGAATACAAGGAAGACGAAGCCTGGGCTCATGCCATGCAATGTACTTATGTAGCAGGCGCTTCGCTAGGTGCGTCGTGGAATTGTGGAAATGTGCACTTTGTGCATGGCAGTGTGGCTCTCGTATCTATTAGAGCATGTGGTGGGCGTGGACAAGGCTGTGATGCAAGAGTGACGGGAGAAAAGAGTGGGTCCGGTCGATCAGTGCAAAACGATGTGATGGAAAAGAAGAACTAGATAAACTCGATAAAAGGGAAAATAAGAGAAAAAAAAGGAAAAAAGAAAAAAAAAATCACGAGAACGGAAACAAGTCGAACGAAGAAGAGAAAGTGAGGAGGAACACGTAGCCCCCCCCCCCTCCAAAAAGAAACACGGCCCAAGTGAGCCAATCATATATCGTCAATCCGTAGCCTCGTCTCACACACAGAATGCAGCCGGCGATCCCTCTTCTCACTAGCTTGTAGCTACACCCTCTGGCCATGCAGCACGCGGCGAAAAATGCCAAAATTGCTCCCGTCCGCTGCGTTGGCCCGCCTGTTGCCGCTGTAGACGGCAAAGATCACGTCGCTCCACCAGTTGCCGGCAAACTCGTCCTCGCGCAGCACCTCCAGCCAGCAGTGGGCCACGTCCTCGGGCGGGTTGCCAAACACGCCGCAGCCCAGCGCGCCCAGCACCAGCTGGTGGTGGCCGTTCGCTGCGGCCATGCGCAGAGTCAGGCGCATCTTGGCCTTGGTCAGGTCGCGGTCGTAGTCGCGCGCAAAGATGGCCTTTTCGCGGATCCGAGGAGGCGCCGGCGTCCGTGGCGGGCGTCCCGCATGGGACGCAAAGGGGGGCATGGTGCGCCAGCTGAAACCGCCGCCGCCGCCGCCGGGCGTAGCCGTAGAGGGCCCGGGGTGAGAAGGAGAAGGAGGAGATGATGCGCGAGGCCGCACCGGTGGCTCCGACGAGGTCACGTCACCGTAGGGCGGCTGCGAGGCATCGCCGATGTAGGGTGACGACCGGGGGCCGTCCACGGTGACGATGCGTGGCGAATTCCGAGGAGGACCGTCGGGATCGTCGTCGGCCATCTCGACGCTGTGGCAGCGCGGCTTCGCATGCGCACGACCGTCCATGCCACCGCCATCGCCGCCATCGCCGCCGCCGAAGCTGTGCAAACTGCCATGACTGCGACTGCGGCGATGGTTGCTGCCCGGATCACCGTGGTCGCCGGAGCGACTGTTGTCCCAGTGGCTGTCGTCGAGGTCAGCGCGCTCGTGCTGCCCACCGCTTGCGGGAATCTCGGCGTCGTCGTGGGACCCGTGCCAGGGCCCCCCGTCTCCCCCTTCTTCACCCCCTGGATCTCCTCGTGCTCGGCCCCAGCCGTGGTCGTCCTCGCTGCCTTCCGCGTCTTCCTCTTCGTTCCACCCTCGGTCGCCTTGCCAGCAAGGACGCGGGGGGCGAGAGCCACGACCACCGCCCTCGGCGACCATCCGGATCTCGACCGGGGGCCCCTTGATGGCGGCGACGGTGACACAGCTGATCTCGGGCAAGAAGTCGACGGGGACGGACGGGACCATCAGCCTGTGGCCCGAGGGCCTGTCGTGGCGGATGACCAGCACGTAGGGGCTGTATAGGATCGCGTTGCCGGCGAGCGGGTAGTCCTTGCGGTGCAGGCTCAGCGCCAGCGAGCTGCGGTAGCACAGGGCCTCCTCCTGGGCCATGGCGCCGTTGCGCCAGCCGCCGCCGGGCGAGTGGCGGTTGGCAAAGTTGACGACCAGGGGCCGCGTGTTGACGCGCAGCCGCGTGACCGGTGCGACGTGGCGCCTGATCTCGGCGAGGTGGACGGCCGCGTTGAGCGTGTCCGCGTCGACGACGCGGATCGTGGCCGGCCGCGGGAAGCACGGACACCGGTCGGGGTGCAGGCGCGGCAGGATGTCGAGGGTGATCTTGACAGCCTCCTGCGCCTCCTTCTCGCGGCCCAGCTGCTGCAGCACCTTCGGCAGCACCGTCAGCGTCTCCTGCGCGACGTCCTGGAGCATCTCGCGCTGGCCCATGGGGTAGCTGGCCGGCGGCGGGACCATGGTGGTGTGGCTGCTGACGTTGTCGTAGCTATTTGGACGGCGGTAGGAGGGGGGGACTCCGCCACTAGAATACCTGCCATAAGGGAAGGCAGGGCCATGTCCTCCTCCTCTTCCTCCTCCGCCACGTCCACCTCCTTGTCTGTCCTGGCTGGGTGCTCGGGATACTCGCGACCCTGCCTGGCTGTCGCCAACAACACTGGCCGCCATCGCCGCGGCCGCAGAAAGGAGCATGTCGGCCGTGGACAGCGGCGGCGGTCTGCAGTCAATGACCGAGCGCTGTTCCATCTTGGGCTGCTTGGTCACGCGGCTGCGCTCTCTGGATCTGTCTCTGGATCTGTCTCTGGACTTGTCTCTGGACTTGTGGCTTGACCTGTGAGTCTGTCTGTCACTTGGCCTGCCCGGTCTGTTGTGTTTACCGCCGTAGAGCCTGTTGTCCTTGGCGTGCTTCTTCATGATCGTCTTTCCAAAAAGGCTGTGACAGCCCAGAACAAGGCGGGGCAGCCGCCGAGGATATATCCGACTGGACAGGCCGGGGAAAAAAGGTGCAAAAGGGGGGGACAAGTGCAC
>PCDI01000012.1:97392-131493 GCA_002778195.1 Raffaelea ambrosiae
GGGGCGGCTCTGTTTTTCGTGGATAGGGTGTGATGTTGCAGTGTGTGTGTGGTGTGTGTGTGTGTGGGCTATGCAGGATAGGACTGAGTAGGTCGAGTTGACAGAGCCTCTTTTCTAGCTCTGCATCGCGCCTGCCTGCTTGGTCTTTGGGCTCTTGCCTGCTTTGGGTAATACTTTTTTAGTGGGGTCCGTCGGGCTGCTGCCACACGGGGCCACGCCATCCTGTCTGCGTTTTGCGGTGTAACTACTAGTTATGTACTATGTAACTAACCAATGTGCCTTGCGCCCCTGTGCCGGGCTGGCTACACCTCTTTCTTTTGGTGGCGTCTTTCAGGGATCTTCTTTCTTCGCCCCTCGAAGAGAATCAATAGGCTGGGCCATTTACACGTGTTGTTGCACACGCACGCGCACTCCTGAAAGGACTACACCGTAGTCAGCCTTGGAAAAGGCGACCATTTATGGGCCGCTGTGCCCACTAATATGATGTCAGAGCCCGCTTAAGGCCAGCAGCCGCACTGTCAAGGCACTGTCAAGGCTGACCCTTCAGGCCCGACTTCCAGACCCGACTCCAGACCCGACAGCCCAACGCAAAGTTGTCCAACAGATTCAACCCACAGACATGCCCACGCAAAGACTACCTGGCCTGTTTGCTCCATTATAGAAATTGCTCGGGAGGGCTTCTTTTGAGACGAGCTACCGTACCCGACTGCTACTACGAACGATGCTTTTCTTATCCGCCAACCTGATTCGAGATATCTTCCGTATATGAAGCTGACTCTCTGATTTGACTCACTCGACACAGAACAACAACAAAGTGGAGTGTGTGTGGATTGCTTGTTCGAATTATGCTGACCCATTTTCTCTTTCCTGCCAGTCTTCAATACAAAACTCCTTTCCGTATGGGCTCAACCCGGTCGGCTCTGTCCAGACCCAGCCGGCTGGCCACCAGCAGAGGCGCGGCCTCGGGGGAGGATTCGTCTTGGTGGGTTGGCTGACCGCTCTTCTGACTCTGACTCTGTCCCTGTGTCTTCTCCTCTCTTCCCCCTCCGGCGCTGCGACCGACCACCCCTCCCTTCATGCGCTTCGCCGCCGCCTCCCACGCCGCCGCCGTCGCCGGCGACACCTCGCCATACCGCAGCCGCGTCTTCTTCAGCGGCGCCAGCGCATCGTCCAGCTCGCTGTTGGAGGAGGAGGACAAGTGGGCTTCTCCTCCTCCTCCTCCCCCAGCCAGCAGGGGCGCCCCCAGAGCCCGCGCAATCTCAAACGGGTCCAGCGACACGCGCCGCCCCAGCCGCGGCCACCCGCCCAGCAGAAACAGCGTCACCGCCATCTGCAGCGCCATGCACGCGACCGTCGCGGCCAGGTAGCGGTACAGGCTCTGGTAGACGGCGGCGGTGCGGACGAGGGTCGCGGCCACGGTCGTCTGCGGCCGGGTGGCCGTCGTGTTGGCCGCTGCATACGCCAGGGCGGACCGGAACATGAGCTCGCGCACCGTGTTGACCATGTCGGCGGTGGGGTCCGACCAGGCCATGGTGCAGTTGCCAAACGTCGCGGCGACGGAGCCGGGGCTATCGTTGGCGAGGTAGTTGGTGGCGGCCTGGCCGGGCCCCGTGGTGGAGAAGCCGTACGGGGTGTCGCTGGTGACGACGAGGCGCAGGTTGGCCGTCGAGGCGTACAGGTTGTTGAGCACGTAGGCGAGGCCGCCGAGCATGGAGAAGAACGAGCCGGCGCCGGCGGAGCCGGTAAACACGACGCCGTAGCCGCCGAGGGGCGTGTGTCCCGAGGTGTCGGTGATGGCCAGCACCTCGTCCACCGCGGGCCCGGTGTCGGCCCACGGCGCCAGCGTGGCCGCCCCGCCGGCCACGGTCACCGGGTAGGCGACGGTGGCCAGGCGCAGGGCGCAGCGGCGCCGCCGCAGCTGGCCGGCGCAGGCCGCGTCCGGCTTGTACACGGTGGTCCAGTTGAGGAAGCTGTAGGCGGCGGCGTCCTCCTGGTGGCCGCCAAAGGCGAGCGTCGTGTTGAACACGGTGATGTTGGACGGGCCCGTGGGCAGGACGGTGAGGTTGGCAAAGTCGTACGGGATCGTGTCGGCCGCGGCGGGCGGATCGCCGCCGCCGCTGCAGTCGATCTGGAAGCCGGGCGCGGGGAAGCGGAACTGGCACGTCGTGTTGGTGTGGACGGCGCAGGCGGCGACCGCCGGCATGGCCATCGGCGCGCGGTTGGCATACGCCCGGCTGACGCGGCTGAACACAGGTGTCAAGAGGCTGACGGTGTCTGCGCCGTCGCCCGAGAAGGCGCTAAAGTTGGCCGGCAGGGGGCCGTCCAGGACGAGGCTGGCCAGCGGGAGGGCTGTCGACGGCGATGTCGACGTCACGGTCGTCACGTTGGTGGCTTTCTGGATCACCGGCCCGTCGAGCACGCCCACGGCCAGGGCCACCAGCGCCGCCAGCGTCAGCGGGTCGCCGAGCGCGACAGACGGGTGGACGCTCGCCAGCGCGGCGACGACGGACTGCTGGATCTGGAGGTCGAACTGCAGGCGCCGCAGCTCGGCCCCCCGCAGCGCCTGCAGCCACCAGGCGATCTCGTAGCCCTTGCCCAGCGCCGTCAACAGGCACATGTTGGCCACGCTGATCATGAGCGAGAGCAGGACCGCCGGGGCCACGGGCAGGTCGGCGCGGGGCCACGTCGCCACGGCCTGGCCGTCCGACGTGGCGAGGATGACACCGCAGCCGACGCAGCAGACGGTCGCGCCCGCGAGGGCGGCGAGGGCCTGCCAGGGGACATGTCGCCCGAGGCTGGGCTGCCACGGGATGCCACCTTTCGTGGTATCGACGGCCATGGTTTGTTCGGTGCGTGTAGAGAGCGTAGACTACGACGAAAGACAGGAAGAAAGAACAGTGAACAGCTCGGTCGCACAGCCTGCTACGGCCACGAGAACAGATTCGGCATCCCAGGAAGCCATTGCAGCTGCTGGACCACAGCAACATATATACATATATATATATATATACATCTATATGTAATATGTATATGTACGCCAACAGAAAGGCCTGCACAAGCTGGAAGGCATCCCAGCCCTTCGACTGGTGCACATACAAAACAAGAACAAGGGGACCCGGACGGACGGGAGGCAGGGACGGCAACCCCAAGTGTCGGACTCCCATGCTCAAATGGGACGATGTCCAGACGTCGTCCTTCCCGTACGAAGACGGAAGGGATGGTCATCTGCTCGACTGAAGCTGACTAGGACCCGGCAAATACTTGGGGGGGGGCCGAAAAGAAAGGAGCTTTGCCACAGCAATGCTGCATCAAAGCACGGGGCAGCTGGCTGGTGTGAATAAAATAAAAAAGCAAAGTTTTTCCGGAGATCTTGCGGAGACCCGACTATTGAAGCCGCATCGAGTCCCACGTCTGGGCCCTCTCTGGGAGACTCTCGCCCCGATGCACCCATGTCGGTTGTTTCTAAATGGGGAGTGTATCCGCCACGCCCAATGCTACTGCAACGGTCAGCATTTAGGTGCAATATGGGTGGGCCTTACCGGGCTGGTCAAGGTACATAGCAACTCCATCATGCCTAGACAGAAGGGCCAGAGACGGTCGGGTTGATGGAAATGCTTGGTCTCGCAAGCACAACCCCAGCAGTTCAGTCCTCGCTGCGTTCGAGTCGGTTTGAATGATTTCAGCCCTGAGGCGTCCAGTTTGACGTGAACAAATAGGAGATCCGGAAACGACCAGAAATTCTGATAATTATCACGACCTGTTCGTAAAAACATCGGCCTATTTTGAAACGCACCACGAGGAAAGTTGTCCTGGCGTGGAAAGACTACCATGATCAGAATACCGCGTATCGTCAACAGCACCGACCCCCCTCCGGATAGAACCATCCGCTGTCTTCCCAGGGCGAGTCCAAAAAAAGCACTCGGCTGCCCAATTGCACCGCTTCGCCGTCCAAACAAAGATCGGGGTATCGATCGAGCCGACTTTTCTTTTTCGGGAGGCCTTGCTGAGTTTTTTGTCAAGCTTACCCAGTAGATGGGTGATGCCACGACTACATAGTACAACCAGTTCTCTACAACCAGTCCTGGTAAAACAACCATAACAGGATGCGCCAAAGTAGCCAGCAGAAATGAGTGCCCCATGCTCACAAGCATACTACAATGGTCCCCTGCTGGTCACTTCCCCCCCTCGCTGATCCGTCCCATGTGCTTCCGAGAGACGGACTCGCTCTGAACAAGACGCCGCTGCCTACGGGGTTTTCTCCCCCCTCATCGGCACATTTGTCTGCCGTTGGCACCGAGTCTACACAGCAAAAACACTCCCCAATACCGTATCCTCCAAGGCCAAAATCTCACTCGTAAAAAGGTGTCTTTATATATCTATGGATGCAACCCTCCCAAGCAGAAATGAATAAAAAGGACAAGAATAAACAAATGAAAAAAAAAGAGAGAATGTACAGGCGGTTTCCCATCATGCGTCTTTTGCCATTTGTTTTGGCCAAGCAAAAAGAAACCAAAAAGAAAACAAAAAGAATGACAAAAAGACACAAAAGAGACCAAAAGAATGAAAAGCCAATTACAGAAATGCAGAAATACAAAATTACTGTCCCAACACCTGTTGATGTGCGTCTGCTTTCGTCCACTTCCCCCTTTCTTCTTTTGTTGTCGTGACTCTGTGAGAATAATATTACAGTGTGTACAGTTGTGCTTCGACTTGCAAGAGCGCACCTGGAGGCTCCCGCACGCAGGCACGTCTTGGACAAAAAAGTTTCCAAAAAAAAAAAAAAAGAGAAAGAACCTTTTTACTCCGGCTTTCTTTTGTTTTACCCCTTGTGGTTCAGCCAGAGCCAGTAGATCACCACCATCCACGCCACACGCCACGCTGTCATCATGAATTCCCGGACGGCCGTCTGAAGAATCCGGCCAGAAGATGCTCCAGCACGCCGCCGTCGGCTACCAGCACGCCGCTGACCGCCGCGCCGACCACCACGCATCCCTAGAACACCCATGATAAACTTCTTGGCCGTCGTCAGCGCGGCCAGGCTCATGCCAAAGGCGCCACGTCGCGCGGCCGGCCGCCAGCGGTCGGTGCTGCGCCGACCACCACCCGCGCCTCCGTAATAGTAGCTGCTGCCGCCAGAGCCGAGGTAGTCGTCATCATCGAGGCGCTCGTCGTCGTACGAGTCATCATCGTCGTCGTCATAATCGTCCCGGCTGATCTGGATTTTGGGCCCGCTGCGGGTCGACAAGTCGTAGAGATTGGCCGGCGAGCCGCCCAGGCCAGACCGGCCACCCTTGCGGTTCTTATGCTGCCGATGCTGGTGCTGACTCTGGTTCTGATGGTAGTAGTAATTTCGGTTGTTGTTGTTATTGCTGTTGCTGTTGCTGTTGCTACCGCTGCCGCTGCCACTGCCACCACCGGTCACCGATTGCCCAATGAATTGGTCGTTGGGAGCCATGTCGGTGCCCCAGCGGCCGTTAGACATGCTGCGGCCGCGCGAGTAGGTGGCCGGCGACTGGAAAGCGAAAAATCCGGACGAGCCGCTGGTGCCGCGCTTCTCGGTAGTGCCATTCGACGACGACATATCGCCGCCGCCACTGCTGCTCAGAGTAGACAGCCCGATGCCGCCGCCTCCGCCGCCGCCGCCGCCATTGCCGGACGTCTTGCCATACTCGTCGTCTTCCACTTTGGCTTTGGTGTTGCTGTTATACAAGGGCAAAAGTGTAGAAGGCGACATGCCGGCCGAGGCAAGGTCGTCGGGACCAATCGCGAATGGCTGCAGGCCAAGGACGGGCACCAGGACGGCGCGCGCCGCTAGGAGCACAAGCGAGACGGCAATCATGCCCACGTAGCGCGCGTAGGTGCCCAGCTGGTTGGGCAGCAGGCACAAATGTGTCTGTATCGTCGGCGGGGCCGGCTTGCCGTCTTTGGTCTGGCTTTGTGGCAGCGGGTTGCCTGCCTCGTCGATAGGGTTGTACATGCTGAGCATGAGGAATCCCGGCGTCGGCACGCCCATGGCCATGCTGAACGACTTGACCGTGATCTCGGGCACCTTGTCCTGCTGCTCGTCGTGCACCACTTCGCAGTAGTCGTGGTCGTCGCCAGAAAAGGCATGGATGACGTTGCCGATCTTCTTGACAAGGTTGATCGAATCAGGCTCGCTCAGCACATTCTGGTACTGGTAGCCGCGCGAGACCGAAATGGCATTGCGGTCGTCCGGCACAACTGGTGTGCCGTCCGCGTTCGGCTTGGATGGAGGCCAGTGCTCGCGCTTCGGGCCACAGGGCGTGCCCGGCGGCCGGTACAGAGGCACATGCGTGAGGAGGATCGTGGGCAGGTCGGCCTGGGGGGCTCCTTGGCTGTTGCCACCGCCCAGCTTGCCTTTCAGACTCTCCAGGTCAAAATCGGCCTTCTCCACATCTTCTATTTTGTGGGCAAAAGGAACCTCTTCGGGCAGGCCCTGCTGAAAACGGAGCTCACGGGCCACGGCCTTCTGCTTCGTCCAGGCGACGTTGTCGAGAAACTGCTGTACGGGGGCGTAGATAGGCTGCACCTGGCTCGCCTGGTCGGAGCTGTAGGCGCTCAGCGAAACGGTGTCGACGGAGACAAACGTGTGGTTGCCGATGACGTCGACGCGGTTGGTGTCGCCAAAGAAGCTCTCGAAACGCTTGCGGGCGCTGAGCTTGACTTCGGAGCCAAACCCGAGGTCGTGGTTGCCGGGCAGGCTGGCAATGAGGCGGCGGCCGCGCTGGCCGGAGCCGGCTTCGTTGCCGCCCTGGTTGAAAGGATCAAAGAAGAGGTCGCCGAAGCGGTTGTACTCACGCATCCAGTAGTTGTTGCCGTAGTGCTTGCGCCACTGGCGTGCGTAGGCCTTTTCATGTTCGGGCCGCGTAGACCAGGCCGGGTCCTGGAAGTCGTCGCTGAGCGTCCTCCACTCGCGGCCGCCGTCAAAGAGATCGCCCAGGAAGAAAACGGTGTCGGGGCGCAGCTGCTCCTGCAGCTCGCGGTAGGACCGGCGCATGTAGTTGTCGGTCAGGGTGTAGGTGATGGAGCTGAGCGGCCACGGGCGGCCGGGGTAGGAGTGGGCGTCGATGATCTGGGGGTCGGCCACGAAGACGAGGTGGTGTGGCGTGGCGCCGGATGGCTGGTCGGTTAGCATCGCAGACCAACTTGCAGTTTCCTGTGTATTCTGTCCCTGTCGTCTCTTTTTGCCATTCTCCTCTTTCCCTTCTTCCTGTTTTCTTCCCTTCTTTCCCCTTTTGTCCGCTCTTCTTTCTCTTGGGTCGTCTATTCTCTCGCCTCATCTTTCCAACCTCCCCTATCCTGTGTAAACACTCCTTCCGTATCCTCCGCTTCCGCTTTCTGTCTCTTCATGCACTTACCCATTTCTCCCAGTGATCCCACTGGCAGCTCGACACGCTCGCATGGAACACCCACTGCTCGCCCCACAGGAGCACCACCACCCAAAAGGCCACCAGCAGGTGTGGCACGCTGAACAGCCGTCGCGGCATCAGGTTCACCCGCAGGTGCCGCACGCACGCATCGGCCAGCATGACGAGGACGGGCATTCGTTGTCTCCGGCCTCTGGGCCCGTTTCTGTCACTTGTGGCGGCTCCCGTGATGCGGGCGACTTGCTGATCGACAAACGCCGAGGTCACGCGGATGGCGTTGCGCAGGAGCAGGCCGACGTCTTCGAGGGTGGGTTCGGACGATAGAGGGAGGTTGTGTAGAGGAAGGTCGTTGATATTGTTGTTGTTCATGTTGCTGTGGCTCGTCGATGACGAAGGCGGATGGTAGCCGTTGCTATAAGGCGGCGCCATGGCAGGCGGCAGCCATCCCTTGCTGGGACGACTATGGGGAGAGAGGAGAGGAGCGACTCTGGTTTGCTGGTTTTGCCGGGTTTGTCAACTCTGTACGGATTTCTGTTGTCCTCGTTAGTTTTGGACCGGTCTTCTTTCCCAAGCGCTTGTCTGTCCTCTTTTTTTTTTGCCGGTGCGGCAGTTGCGTGTCCTTTGTCGTAAGCTGCCGGGGAGGGTGGATGCTTCTCTTGCTCAAAGTCACCTTTCGTCTTTTCTGGGTTGCTGTCTCAATGAGGCGTGCAGTGCGAAATGCGATGGACAAAAAAGGATCGACGGCACCAAAACGAGAGGTGCGCGTAGAGAAGAATAAGAGAAAACGAGTTTCCTGGGGCTATGCAGCCTTTTTCCTTTTTTTTTTCTTTTGAGATGTATCAGCCAGATCAAACCAGGGGCAGGAGACAATCTGGAAGGTGCGTTGGCGCCTCGTGGCTCCTTCTCTGGGTCTCGGATAGAAAAATAAAAGAATAATAGGGAGAGAGAGAGCTCCCAGCCATACAATGGCCTGTCCAGCCCAGAATGGCCCCTCTTTGTGAGTCCAGTTCAGGTTTAGCGTGCGGTACAGATGGCCAGGCGCCCCTCTCTCAGCACCCGTCGCTGTGTCTGGTGGCTTCGCTGGTGACAGCCGCCCCAATGAGCAGCTTCAGGGACCTTGCTGCTAACAGCCAGCCCCTCCAGCGTGGGGAGTTAGTGCGTGCAATAAGGGGCAAGCGCACCGGCAACGGCAGCTGCAGGTGCAGATTCAGATTCTGGAATAACGCTGTGCTGTAGAGGGTCTGCGAAGGGTCTAGACGCTGGTATCTCCAGGCCTTGGCTGGGGCTGGGTGAAAACGGAATAACGCGTGTCATACCACCAAGACAAAATAGAGAATGCAAACACCGTTGGAATCTTGTGGCCTGTCTCTTAAATCACGATTCGGTATTCCAACCCCCTATTTTATTTTTGGTAACCTGTCCCCGTTGTGTTCTCCTATGTAAAATGTGTATCTCCAACAACCTTAAAAAAAAAAAAAAAACGAAGCAGAAAGAAAGCGAATAGGTTAAGTTTAAACAAAAAAAAAAGAAGAAAGATAGCCAGTCGATCCAGTCGAAGAGACGCGAGAAACACCAGTAGCCGGGTGCTGGAAAGTCTCCCAACCAGGGCCCGTGGCGCCCAATATTATGGGGTAGTGGTCGGATATGGGTGGAAGAGTTCAGAACGAAGAAAAAAAAACCCCCAAGAGAATCACTTCCTTCACCACAGAAGCATATCGCGACAACTGCCCGAGCAATGGCAGTGGCAACAACGACATCGACAAAAGCTCAACCCTAACGACAAACACCGTGGAATGCAAGCCACCCAGGAGAGGGGAAAAAATTAACCGAAATTTCGAGAATCTTGGTCCGTGCTATGCGAAGCACATGTAAAAGAGAAAAGAAGGGAATGACTGTTTGTTTGGATTTTGGCCCTGGCGTGGCGGCCTCTCAATGGCGTAGCGGCAGACTGGTTGTCTTCACAGAGGCCCAATGGTCGCTGCGGAAGCCGACAGGACTTGGTGGCGGTGGAGCCGGCACCGTGTAGTCGTCCTCGGGGATCGCATAGTAGGCGCTGCTGCTGCTGCCGCCGTTCTCGCTTTGCTGCTGGCAATTTGGCGATCCTGCTTTGGCGGCTGTGGACTTGGCCAGAGTTGCGTGCAGGCTGGCAAAGAAGTCTGGCGAGGTCGTGGCCTGCAGGCGGCTGCTGGCGGCGCGCTGCGGGCTAACAGGAACAGGGGCGACGATCTGGCCCGGCATTGTCGTTGGTGACAGCTGGACGCGGCCTGTCATAAACAGATCGGGGTGCTTTTTTGTTTTTTTTTTTTTTGGTCTGTAAGTGGAGTTTGCTTGTTAGCTGGCGAACTTGTGCTGTTGATTTTGGTGGCTAGGGAGCTCCGAGGACCGAGGCACAGAATATAGGCTTAGAAGGCACTGGTGGTATCGTGGATCGCAGGCCATGGGTTTTTTTTTCTGGGGGTGCGTTCTGTGATCTGTGTTGCATCTGCGTGTGGACAGTGGAAAGATGGACTAACATGTTGTTTGTGGTTATTCGTGTTCTCTCGTGAGTGGCAGGCCGATGTCGCAACGAGGTAGGCGAGTCTGTAACAGGTGCTCGTTGTGGCGCACAGGTGATGGGAGGATCTGTAGTGAAATAGTCTGTGCGAGAGGCAGAAGCAGGTGGAAGAAAGTCGAAAGAGGCGGGTGAGTATGGTTTCTCGTCGATTCCGTCGATTTCGTCGAAAAGAGATGAGCGGTCCGGAAGGAGATGCAAATTATCTGCAAATGAGGCTGGGAATGAGCCAAGGCGTGTGTAAGCTGGTGTCAGATGGAAAATTCGCAGTGGGTTTCCGCATCCGTCAGGCTGGGTGCGAGTTGGTGGCGATTTGGAATCCAAGATCTGAAGCAGAGATGGACGAGGCAGAAAAGGGAATGCTGTTTTGTTATCTGAAAGAGAAGAGAGTGCGGAGGATAACAGACGACTATGACTAGATATATAGGGGGAAACTTTTGTTAAAAAAAAAAAAAAAAAAAAAAAAAAAAGAGCAAGGAGTCTTGGGCAACACAGTTTGCGTTGGAAGAGGAAGGAGGGCGGCTCGGTGTCAGAAGAGAAAAGGGCAGGAACGATGGGGGTGCGTATACGTATTAGTCTTGTTCTCGTGTTTGTGCCGTTTGGTGCTGTGGCCAACGTGCAAATAAGAAACGGTGGGAAGGGGGCAGGGCGAAAGAATCTTATGTTTTCCAAATAATCACAACAATAATAATACGGGGATAAATAAAACAAGAGCAGTAGGGCTTCAGGAGGGCCTCCCGAGTACGTGGCAGCCGGCGGTCCGAAGAGTCTTGTTTGAGAGCTTTGCACGACGGACAAAAATAAAACACAGCAGGGAAGGAATGCACGGAGAAGAAGAAGAGGGTCTATTATCAAGCAAACGAGACGTGCGGAACGGCGGCCACACGGGACAAAAGAAAGACCCAAGAGAAAAGATGGGTGTCTCCAAAGACGAGTGTGTGGACGGGATATTTGTGTGTGAATGTCCCCCCCTATTGTCGGCTTTCCTTTTTCGCTTCCCCTTCTTGTTTCTCCCGTCTTCTCGTGCCACAGCCAAGCAGGGAGCCGTCGTGGAGCCGTCGGTTGCTTCTCTTGTCTTGCCAATGGTTTTTCTCTTTCTTGTTCCTCCGCTGTCTCGCTCCCTCCGCCACGGACGCCTTTACCCCGGGATCCCAATCCAACATCGTGTCTCAACGTATCTTGCTCGTATGAGGGCCGACCAGGTACTGCTGCTCCTTGTCTGTGCTTGGGACTACTTGTCCTCCGAGTACTCCTTCCCTTTTACTCCCTTCTCTTCTGGGGTAAGACACGTCCCATATACCGGGGGTATGAAATTCTGTGGGGGAAGAGACATGGGGGTGCCCTTGCACCCTTGTTTGGCTTTCACCGAGGGTGTGTCAAGTTGGGGCAGAATGGAGCACCAGCGCGGGAACGACACCGGGGGACACGGAACCGCAGGCAGAAGAATAAAAAAAGGTTGGGGGGGTGCAGGACGAAGGATGGGGAAGAGATGTAAGGTCTCAGGGGGTGTGTGATAAGGAGAGATGCTTGCTCCTTCAGCCGTCACCACCTTCTGTCACTTTTTTTTTTCTGTGACCGCTTCTGACTTGTGGCCAGCTGTGACTCGCCAGTGTCCGTACTTCATCCCTTTCAGCTCTGCAGCTATTCTTGCTATTCTTGTTTCTGTTCAGTCTCCTAGACCCAGGAAGAAAACAAGTGTCAGATTGGGTGGTGCTGTTGTCTCTTTTTGCCCTCCCTTCCATCACACCTCCTTCATTGCCCCCCTCCCGTCACCAACTTCAAAAGTCATCACAGCGCCGCATTTCGTGGCTGTGGTTGGGCGGGCTCGCGGAGGTCCCAAAGTATGCATTGTGTGCAAACGTCTACAGAGCATGCCGCGATCCCCAACATAAGAGTACCCAGTATCTTATCCTTGTTGCGGCCCCACGACATTGGTCGCCCCGAAAAATGGTCCCCGTCCACCCCAGTCAGCTAAAACACCACTCTCCCAAGGCATGGCCCCAGGGACCGAAACACCACCCAAGACAGCCAAAGCCAGCGAGACACGAAAGCAGCGGTCAGACGGACAGACGGACTTGGTGTGTCTTGGGTCAGACTAGTTTTTGGGGCGGCCAGTGTCGCATACGAGGGGGAAAAATAGTAAAGTTCAAGAGACGGGGGAACAAGAACGAAAACGAGGACACGTTGTTTTCGGCATGTCCGCCCTTCTTTCTTCCTTTCTTTTACCATTGATTTGTTCCCCTTCTTTCTTCCTACCCGTTTGCTGTCCATTTCCTACCCCGTCTTTGTTTCTTGGCGGATGACGGCTTCTCACACCACACAGAAACATACGGACGAGACCCGCAGTGTAGCTCATTTTCGTACACTTGCTATCTTCTTCCTCCATTCTGTGGAAGCTTCCATGCTGGCATAATTTGATCCACACCCCCTAAAATTGGGTTGTGGGTTCTGTGGGGTAAGGCTGCGCTAGGGGAATGATAAGTGCTTGAGCCCCAATCTGCGGGCAAAGGTCTGTCATTTGCGAGTCGAAATGATGACGTTGATACCGGGCAATAAGACGCCGCCCGGTGTGCTTTTCCCGAGAGAACAGATATACGTCTCGTATATGCAGTAACGATGTGCTTTTCCTGGGGGGGTCGAACCGAAAGGAAGGCAACCAAGCAAGGGAAGCCCAAAAAGAACGAAGAAAAGAGGGCGAACAGAGATCGCGAGTGGCCTTAGCAGGTGTGTGCGTGCGTGTGCGTGTGTGTGTGTGTGTGTGTGCCCCCACGCGCTGATGCAAGCATATCCGTCCGCACACCAGGCGGTGAGAAAGAGACAAGGAATTGGGGGTAGTGGTGGTGCAGCTTTGGGGGAGCGACGGAGAGGGAAAGACAGGGCGTCACCAGGCATCTACTAACAAGGACGAGTCTTCCTTGTCAGGAAAGGTTGCGAAAAGACTTGGGTATTCATATTCTTCTTTGCAAATCCGCATGCATCATCGTCACCTTTCATCGGCCGCCATCATCCGCGATCGGCTCTTATCCAGCGCTTTATGGGATGAACAGGATCTTGCGCATAAACGATGAAAGAAGGAAAAGAACCAGAGTCAAGGTAAATGACCAGAAGAGCCCAAACAACGAAAAACATAACAAAAAAAGTAAAAATAATAAAAAACACGAGTGCCCCAGATGTCTCAGTCTCGGCCTCCTTTTCCCCCATTACCCCAAATGCGGGATGCCATTTCTCCCCGGATTGATCTGCCTTGGTCCCGATCGAAAATCGTCGAGAATGGGCGGCTCGTTTAAAACATGTTTTTCCCCCCTTCTCATTGCCTCGTCTCTCCCGTACGGCAAGTGTGCTACATGTTGTCCTTTTTGCTCGCAGGCTGCAACATCATCATCTTACCTTTCCGCCTCTTCCTATTCGTCTTCATGAACCGGCCGGCAGTTCACGATACACTACGCCCGGCAAATCACAGAAACAGGCTCCTCTCATTTCCCCAGATTTTCCGCCCTTCTGGAACACACCCCCCCTCCATGCATGTCCTTGGGTATTCCACTCGCTTTGTCCACTCGATCCGCTGTCCATTTCTTATCCTCCGTCCACTGCCTTTGCTCGACTGGGCTCTGCTTTCGGCAATGTCATACCACCTTCTGCCTTCCATGTTTCAGCCGCAGTGCCCCAGAAAACGTGAAATAAATGGCTTACCCGTTCCGCATTTAGGCAGACGAGCCGATGAGTCGTCACCTCATATGCATGTTCATTTTTTGCATACCTTGCACAGAGGCCTTTCCATGAGCTTCCGCTTTCTGATCCAGGGCTTCCAATGTTACCTAGCAGCCTGGCTCAAAGTCACAAGTGCAATGTCTGCAGAGCCAGACCACAACAAAAATCTATTCATTCTTCGTGAAAGATACATTCTTCCCGTTTCCCGCAACTGTGTACTCGTACCCCATAGACATGTGAAATTGGAATAGACAAAAAAGATCAAAGGACTCCTCCCTAATGAAACCTATAACTGTTAGCTCACTACTTTCTTCCTTCTTCCGCTCTCGCCCCCCCCCCCTTGTTTTTTTCTTTCTCTTAGTATCTCGGTGTCTCTCAGTCTTTCTTTGTCGCCAGCCCATAGGCCTTCACGGCCGTGCCTGCCCACAGCATCGCCTGGTCGTCCTCGCTCAGACTGGCCATGTAGCACAGCTTCGACACCACGTTCCGCCACTTGTCCCAGGCACTGGCCTCGGCTCTGTTGATCTTGCGTGTCTTCCCGCCCTCTGTAGCACCGCCACCACCACCACCATCCTTCTCCACAAAGCTGGCCGTGCACACCGGCCAGTCGCTGCCAAACATGAGCCGCGCGGGCCCAAAGGCTGTCACCAACACGACCAGCCAGGGCATGGCCGCCGAGAAAAAGGCGTCGGTGGACTGGCTCTTGAGCACCGAGGGCATCTCCGAAAAGAGACCCGACACCTTCATGTAGATGTGGTCCGGCGACCCCTTGCCGAGCGTGAACATGGTGTCGCGCCAGGCCACGTAGCCGCGGTCGGCGTTGGGGTTGAGCACGGTCAGGTCGGGCTTGGCCAGGTGGTTGATCACGAGGACAACCTTGTCGCTGTCGGGGATGTCGGCCGCGTGGACCTGCTCGACCAGGCTCACCGCCTCGTCGAGCTGCGACCGGCCGCGGCGGTGCTGGTCGATGCCCAGGTCAAAGGCGAAGCCGCGGCGGCCCAGAAGTTTCAGCGATGCCACAAAGTCGGGCTGCAGCATGGTGCCGCGCGGCTTGTCCTGGACGAGGTAGCGGAAGCCGCGGACGCGGGGCCAGGCCACGGGCCCGGCGGCCTCTTGGACCTGGTCAAGGTAGCGCTCCAGCTCGGCGGGGCCGCTCGGGATGGGGGCCCAGGGCACGATGGCCAGGCAGCGTGTCTGCGACTTGGAGGGCGACGATGCTTCTTCCTCGATGAGGCGCCGCAGGTACTTCACCTCCTCCAGCGGCTGCGTCCAGTCGGCCCCGCCGTCATTCTTGCGGTCGCACTCCATGAAAATGTAGCCCACCCGGGGGCCCAGGAGGTCCGTAGGAGCTCCATCGTCCTCGTCTGCCGTGTCTTCGGTGGCGCGTTCATCGTATTGCGTGTTCACAGCCTTGACATAGTCGCCGGGCGCGCACCCGCGCGCCAGCGGATTGGTCGGTGTGCACCATGCGAGCTTGTCAATGTCCTCGGGCTCCCAGAGGTGAATGTGCGAGTCGATGATAAAGGGAGGTGACATGGTGAATCAGGTTCGAAGGGGTGGTTCTATGGTTCAATGGTGCGTGTGGCCCTCTCTGGAGGCAATGTGGAACATGGGAGCTGTCGACGTTTGACACCTGCTCCACACAGACCGCGGGGTCGCTCTTGCTCTGTCGTTTTTTGACAGGACGGTCGTTCCTTCCTATTGTTTCCCTGTTTCCTCTGCAGATGGAGACAAGCCCCGCGCACAAAATAAAACAGAATTGAAAGCAAGAAAAAAAAGAAAGAAAAAAAGCAATGCACGACATCAAATACAATGAAGCAATGCGAAAATAACACCAAATCGAGAGACAAGCTACGCGAAACAGACATCCTATTCTTCACCATTACCCACACCCGCATAGGATTACACCGAAACGCCGAAGCACTATCGGTCGTCGGCGCCGATACTAGCCCGGAAAGGCTTTGTCTTGCTGGCCCAAACCTGGCCTTAGCATCGTCATATTACTGGGCTTTTGTACATCCATCCTCTTTAGCATTGGATATCACACAATTCACTGGACGGTTTCTGGAACAATTTTTTTTTTCAATGAATAGCTTCAATCGTCATCTACCCATTGCCCCTTCATTTTCCATCGAGACAGTGCCACATAAGAAGCTATTTGAACGTTTCTGTCTCAAGTTCCTTCACCTATCTAAAGTTTTCCATGGCTGGCTCTCGAAAGGGAAACAGAAATTTAAAGGAACTAACTGTTTCCCCTCTCAAGGTCATGGACGTTGTCGGGGTCCCTCGGACAGGGCCAAATCCCGCCGTCCTTGTAACTCCATCAAGGAGACAAAGAGAGACAGGTTGGTGCCGAGGCCATTGACGAACGCAATCAGTTGCTTTGTTGAAAAGGGAGACAAACAAAAGGACAACTCTCGTAAACACAAATGGGGAGACAAGGCCACAACATGTCCTTCGACACGCGTGAACGGTGGAAGAGGAATACAACCGTGCCCGTTGGGGGTTCTTCGTTTCTTCTTTCCTTCTTTTCCGCGGCTCGGCGAACCGAGCGCGTGGGAAAAAAAAGAGAGAAGAAAAAAAGAGGGTGTTTGTCTTGTCAGAACAAAAAGACCAGCTCAATGTTCTTTGCAACGGGGTTGATTCTCGGCGTCTTCCTGTCCAGCGGCAAGGGAAGCATGTGCGGGATTGCAATGAACAAAAAATAAAACAAAACCAACACAAAAGGGAATGGTTTGTTAAAAAGTGATCTTTCTTTTTTCTTTTCTTTCTTTTTTTTCCGCGGCCTTGGGCAAATGAGTGGAACGGGCCACGGAAACAACATGGTGCTTCTTCAAACCAGATTGAGGCAAGAAGATGAAGACTAGCTTCTCTCTTGTCCTTGCTCTGGATTGGAACTGCTTCTGAGTGCATTTCAAGCGTTGTCATGAACGGACACACACACACACACACACGAGAGCTTGTCGACGCAAGGTCTTGGGGGAGGGGGGTCTGATCACCGGGCACTGCTGTCCTCACTACTTATTTTTCTCAAGCCACACACAGCTTTGTCTGTCTTCACAACACACACAAAAATTGACACGTGTGTGTGTTATGTTGGGAAAAAAAAGAGACAGATTTAGGCAACGACGATGCCGTTGCGGCGAGCCGAGCGGGAGCTGCTGTACTCCTCCTCATCGGACGACGAGCAGGAGTCGTCGTAGCCGCAGCGGGAGCCACCACAGTCGATGCGGACACGGTCGCCCTTGCGGGTGATGCCGTAGCGCTCGCAGGTGCAGGAGCTGTAGTCGGAGCTGGGGGTGGAGTAGCCGGACAGACTGGAGTGGGTGCCCTGGGAGCTGGCATCGTCCGAGGAGTAGGACAGGTCGGAGCCGTCGGAGGAGGACAGCGGCGAGCCAGCCACGACACCGTAGTCGGCGGTGATGTAGGCGTCGTCGGCGTAGGTGTTGTCGCCGTAGGTGATCTCGGCGTCGAACTCATCGATGCCGGTGGCAGCGAGGTGGTTGGCCAGAGACTCCATGTCGTAGTCGCCAGTCAGGATGTGACGGGTGGCGTGCGGCGAGCGGGGCTTGGGGCTCTTGATCTGCGAAACAGACAGAGGGCGGCCCTTGGGGATGTCGGACGAGCGCTTGGACGACGACGACTTGTGGTGGTGATCCTTGGAGGAAGACGAAGAGTGGCGCGAAGACGAGGACGAGGTCTTGCTGCTGCTGCTCTTGTGCGACGAGGAGGAGCTCTTGGAGTGCGACGAAGAAGAGCTCTTGGAGCTGCTGGACGAGGACTTGGCCTTGGGGACGTCCAGGACGTTCAGCTCGCGGCCAGTGGTGGGCTCGACGGTCGACTTCTCGCTGGGGTTGTGCGAGATGTGGTAGCCATCAATGATGTAGTAGTACCAGTAGCGCTGGCCGGCCTCGACGTTGCCGGAAAAGCGGAAGGTGCCCTTCCACGAGCCAGACTTGGAGGAAGTCTTGTCCTTGGAAAGCGGGAGCTGGCCTTGGTAGTTGTCCCAGGAGCCCAGAAGATGCACGGTCTTGACCGAAGAAGAAACGCGGAGAGCGAAAGAAAGCTGAACAGAAGACATTTTTGAAGATGTTTTCGTGGATTGAAAAGATGATTAAAAAAGAAGGATTGATTTTTTGTTCAAAGAATGATTGTAGTATGACCCAAAATTGAGGAGAGGGCGTGTAGTAGGAATTTTGGCGAACAAGTAAAAGCCAGCAAAAGTTTAGAAATTTTTGATTAGAGAGGGTGAAAACATAGAATGACCAGCAGACTATGTCGTGTAGAGTATGATTTTTTGAAATTTTTGGAGGTTATTGGTGTGTGAAGGTGTGTATATTAAACAGAGACCGGCTCTGGGGAAATGGGTGTAGGGGGGGAAAAAAGAGGAAAACAAAAAAAACCGAAACAAACACTGGCCTTTGAAGATTGAGAACTTGCTAAGGAAAGAAAAAAAGAAGAAGAAGAATCACAAGAAGGGCGGGCGCGAACAAGGGGTTATATAAAGGTGGAGGCCGAAAATGGAGGCCATCGTTCGGACAACTCTGACGAGTACACCCGGCCGCGGCCACCCTCCATCATGCCCTCTCAAAATAGGCATGGTGTGGATCCCCGGTGTCCATGGCCGGCAATCTGTCCACGAGGAATGGATCCTGGTCCATAGCGTGCATACAAGTGGGCAAGCACATACTCGTACATAGTAGTATTACGAGACAGGAAACAGGTCAGGAAGGACGGGGCCAGAGTACGACTGGGTACCACGTCCTCTTTGCTCGTGTCCAGGAAGCAGCCCAGAGGTACCTTGGATACCTGGGAAACGAGAGCAACCTGGGCCAAATCTGGGAAATCTGGGCAGACCTGAGCAACATGAGTTTGCTGATGGGGAAGAAGCCCTGAGCAACCAGGACGACAAGCCCAGGGAAAAAGGGCAACGAAAAAACCAAAAAAAAAAAGGAGGGAGTGGAGAAGGGACCTGCAGGCAGGACCGCCCAAGTCACAGCAAGCAGCCACAGAAAGCAGCGCAAAGTCGAGGTGACCAGGGAAGATGCATCTCGCACTACTGCATGGGCCGGCGGCTAACGGAGATGCTGTGATGGGCAAGGAAGCCATGCTGAGAACGTTCACCTCTTCACCTGCCCCCCCACTGTGTCGTTTGCGAACGGGAAGAGCGGGCGTCTAAATCGGAGCCGTCATTGGCGGAGCCTGCCAACTGCAGGGTTGCTCCCGCAGCTAATTGGGTGGGCCCCATCCAGCCCAGGAACGTCTGTGCCCCACACCTTGGCCACGCGGGGCCAATGGGAGTGCACGGCCAATTAACGGCCTGGCCAATCAGAGGCCCTGGCCAATCACCTATGTGCCTTGTCACTGTTGGTCAAGCACACTCACACACACAACAGTAGCATGCTCTCCTTCTCTCGTCCTGTTCTTGGCCGCCACGCCTTCAGGGAAACGGGAGGCAGGGGGAAAACATCAGAAGCACAAAAAACAAAAGAAACAGAAGAAACAGAAAAAAAAACCCCAGAAAAAAAGAAGAAACGAAGAAACAAGCCTGTTAGACGTTACTGCTGAAAAGGAATATCTTGCCAGATTCCTGCAGGCCTCTTGACGTTCTTTTCTTGCCCCCAACCTCATTCGTAATATCATGCGTAGTTAGACCAGTCAGGGCAAGAGAAATGTCCCTCTCCTCCCTCCAGACAACACAACTAATAATGCTTGCACTTACTACGGGCATTGTGTATCACACACTTGTGAGCTTCCCACGCTGGCTCGCCTCCAGCCGTGCGCGTCCGCCCGCTGGCTTGCTTCGGTTCTTCTTTCCTGGCTCCCTGGCCCCCATTCATGCCTGTTCCATGCTCGTCCTCCCATTGGCGGCTCGGAAGTGGTCATGCTGATCCTCGTCACATTCCTCGCCCCCAGCAGCCAAGAGGAACACAACTCACCGATTAGTGCCCTTTCCTTTTTTGTTCTGCCTGTCTTTTTCATCCGCCTTGTACTACTATGTATGTATGTGCTGATATGCCGAAAATGCCTTGGATAGTGAGTGAATTGTATGCGTGCATGAGCATCTTACGAACCAACAGACAAGGATCACGGCCGGATCGTTCCCTGCATTTCCCCAACGAACGCAACTAATGCAAGGTGTGATCAGGCGAAATCCCACGAGCCGTCCCAAGAAGACGAGCAGAAGAGGAAGGACGAGAAGGAGAAATGCGGAAGAGAAAGTACCAGTTGTGATCAATGGGTGGACGCAGTTCTCATCTGGCTTGATCCATTCAGCTGCTAGCGAGACAATGGATGGCCACGGTGCCCATTCAGACCCATTCGGTTCATCCTTTTCAGATGCTTGCGAGAAAGGCTTGATTCAACAATACATGCAAAAACTACGCAAGGTGGCCCCCCGACGAAAGCGGACACACGGCCTTGAACATTTTCCCACAATGGAACAAGAAACACTTGTGTTTCTTTGCACAGCAATTCTTATGTAGCATCCAATCCAGGGAGGAGGAACAATGGCTGTCCTGGCCCGCCTACTCCGTTGTATCATGCCGGTTGTTCACCGGGCCGCAGTCCATCAGTAGAGAACCAGGCAGGGGGGTCATGTGCAAGACCGATGATGCAGGTAAGGAAGCCTCTTTCTTGTGGAGGGAAGACGGACCGGAAACAATACGCTTGACCGGTTGTTCGCCCTTGCTGAGGTGCAAGACACACAATGACTATTGCATAGTAGTTGACTACCTCGTAGAAAGGGATAACTAACACGGAAGACCAAAAAGAGAAAAGACCTTCAGAGACAGAATAGTCGGAACACCGCTCTTGCCGCCGGAACCATTGACTTTAGTTTCTTTCTTTTTTTCTTTCTGAATGCATCACCAAGCAATCCCCCCCTTAGTATGCACCAATTTTTGGCTGTCTTGTCAGCACACAAGACGCCCCTCCCTCTTTCTTGACTTATTTTTTCTACTGTGTACTTTCCTTTCCGACATGTTTGTTTTTGCTCACTCGAATGGTCACGGAAACTTGGCCCGGATCCATGATCACGACAAGTTCGGTTGCGTTCTTGCTTTCTTGCTCTCTTCTCTCGTCCAAAAAGGGGGGGTCCGTTCGTCTTCCCCCCCAGTCTAATGCAGGCAATCAACGTAGCGCCGGCGGGTATGCACGAGCAAGAGCGAGGAACAGTGCTGAGCGTGACCACACTGCCCCAATTTGCTTGTCCATGCGATTGGACTCTTTCTGTTCGCTGTGCCTTGTGATGTGGTCCCATTTATTGCCAATACTTGACTTGGTTATGCTGTTGTGAAAAATGGGTGGATGTGCTGTGTAAGACGGGAAAAGTATGGTCAGCAAAATAGGGGGTGGACCGCTGTAAGGCAGTGGACCTTTACAGCGCGTTTCTTTTCTGAGAGCCGTGTCGGACTGTGCTTTTAGTGTTGATCGACCTCGGTATCCCCTTGTGTAGGAGGAAAGCTTGGCCGACTCAGCAGTGTGGAGCCGTGCTCTTGTGCCGCATGTGCTTGGTTTGTCACCATACATTTGATAGGCTATTGCTCTCATTGGCACAAAGAGCAGAAATTTTGGAACCCTTTCCTTTTTTCTGGATAAGGCAAACACACACACACACACACACACACGCAAGCACACACTTATGCACTCGCCACGCACAGCACACATACCACCATAGACACCCGGAAACCCCTTTGCTTTTCATCACATATTTCGGCCAGCTAGTGACCACCACGCCTACCTCACAGCGCATCTTCGTCACTGGACGAAAGCAGGGGGGAAAAAAGCCGGGCCGTCATTCTCTTGTCCACTCCTTTTTTGGGCACCCTTATTTTGGGCACCCTTATCTCGGCTGCCTTCAGGCTAACTTGTGAGTGTGAACCGTGCGTGTGAACTGTGAGCAAAGCAAAGCAAAAAAAAAAAAAAAAAAAAAAGAAGCCTTTGCTGGTCCCAAGAACCAGTGATGGATGGAACCAAGAACCTGGGGTGGCTAATGTAACCAAAAAAAAAAGGCACAAAGGGAGTTTAAGCGAGAAGGAAGAAGGGAGATCAGGACAGGCGCAAAGCAGTCCAAGGAAGCAGTCAGTCAGTCAGCCTCGGCCCAGGACAGCCTAGAGAAGAACCAAACTTTCTGTTTCTTCCCCCTTCCCCCCCTGAACTATGACGACCACCACCTCGCAGGACCACTCCGGTGGTGCAGGAGGAGGAGGAGTCGAAGGCCTCAATGGCTCCAGTGGCTCCAATGGCTCCAATGGGACCCATCAGACCAATGGGGGGACCAATGAGGGACCCCCCGTTGCCGCTGCCGCCAATGGAGTCTCCGCTTCTTCTGCGTCGTTGTCGTCGTCGTTGTCCTTGACGTCGTCATCCGTTGTCTCTTTGTCGGGCGACCCCCTCATCGAAGCTGTCACGGAGGTTGTCCGGGCCTACATGGCCCGCTATGACTGCTCGCACGACTTTATGCACATCCGCCGCGTGGTGGGCATGGCCAAGCACATTGCCGAGGAGGAGACCAGGGGGGAGAAGAAGCAGAAGCTGGACTTGCGCCTCATCACGCTCTGTGCGCTGCTGCACGACGTCGGCGACCGAAAGTACCTGGACCTGATCCCGGCGGCGGCTGATGGCGATGCCACCACCTCTGCCAAAACCGGGTTCTTCTCCTCGGACCCTGCCTCAGCGGCCATCCAGGCTGTCCTGCACAAGTGCGGCGGCCCCGAGGACCTGTTCCACCTCGTGCCCCTTCTGTGCAAGAACGTCAGCTGGTCGCACGAGACCAAGACGGCCGAGTCGGCAGCGGCCGTGGCCGCGCTGGTCGCCCAGCATCCCGAGCTGGGCGTGGTCCAAGACGCCGACCGTCTGGACTCCATTGGCGGCGTGGGCATTGGACGGGTGTTTGCGTACGGGGCGGTCCGCGGCGGCAGCGAGAAATCGGGCCGCACGCTCGAGGACAGTGTCCGTCATTTCGACGAGAAGCTGCTTCGGGTTGAGACGCGCATGAAGACGGCCACAGGCCGGCGGCTTGCCCGCGAACGGACCGATCGGCTCCGGGCGTTCCGGGAATGGTTCCGCGAAGAGGCGGCGTTTGCCATTGAAGATCCCGCAGCATCGGCATAAAGCTCTTACTTCATTTGTTTGACCCTAGACTTTGCATGCAATGAATCACTTCAGACTATGGGGACATAGAATCACTTAGACAGAACGGAGTACTTGGGTGTTGGGGGTATGAATGCAGTGGGTTTTTATTCTGTCCTAGGAGACTAGTTACAATGAAAGATAAATAATGCAAAACAAGTCTCCTTATACGACTTTTCCCATGTCAATGAGTGACAAAAAAGATGTTTCTGCCCCTAATGCTTCTGCCCAATAGATTAAAAATATTAATGCGAAAGAGATGGGGTTTGTCAAAAGGCTCCCAACAAGAAACAAGAAAAGCAAAACAGAAGTATTGGCCTATGCATGACGTGTAAAGATGAAGAGCCTGACCACCATCAACAATGAACCCATGATTGTGCAATGCAGCACCCCGTGAAAACGCCAGACAGTGTAAATTCACAACTTATTTACTATAAGAGACATCCTGCACTCCGCCCTTACAGGAAGTAGGCGGCGAAGAAGCCGACAAAGGCAAGCAGGCCGCCGACCTGGTTGACGGCAGCGCCAGCAGTGGGCACAGTGGAAGGGGTCGAAGTCGTCGAGGTAGGGCCGACAGGGGTGTTAGAGCCAGACGGAACCGTGCCGTTGCCGCTGCCCGAGCCGCCGCCACTGCCGGTGCTCAGAGGAGGAGCCGGGACGACCGAGCTGGGGGTGCTGACACCCGTGCTCAGGGGCGGGGCGGGAACGACAGAGCTGGGAGTGCTGACGCCAGTGCTCAGAGGAGGAGAGACGACAGCCGGGCTGGTGGTGGTCGCAGCGCTGCTCTCCGGGCAGGTGGTGGTGGTCGACGTGGCGTCAACGACAGTGGTGGTGTCGACGTCCGAGGCACCAGCCGAAGAGCTGGTGGCCGTCAGAGTGCGCTCGGTGCCTGTGGCAGTAACAGAGGCCGAGCTGATGACACCCGAGGCCGAGGCCGAAGCAGTGTAGGTCGGGCTGCAGTCGTCTGATGGCAGAGTGAAGGTACCCGGGTAGTTACCCGAGCCGCCATAGACGACGCAGTTCTTCTCGCAGGCGGCATCGCCGCTGGTCTCCGAAGTCTGCCAGCACAGAGCCGGGTAGTTGCCGACGGGAGGCTCGCCATCGAGGTTCTGCGTACCGTGTTAGTATCACTGTTTGAAAAAAAAAAAAAGAGCATGGCCGCATGGCCAGAGAGGGCAAGGAGAAATGCCTACGTCGCTGCAGCGGCCCCACTGGCCAACCTTCTCCGAGTCACAGCGGATGATGATGTCGCTCTTGAGCGAGTCGCCCGAGCAGTAGGCAACGTTGGCCTTAGCACAGTCGAACTTGCCGGTGGTCGAGTTGTAGGTGGCCTGAGCGTTGGCGAGGGCGGCCGCGGAGGCAACGAGAACAGCAGTGGTCTTCATGGTGATGATGGTGATGTGTGAAACGGAGAATGTATATAACAAGATATTGATATTACGCGTGTATGAGCGAGCGTGGTGTGGAAGAATATTAGATAATGGAAGATGGACAGGTAGTACGAGATACCAAGAGAACAAGAAGCGAGTGGAGATGAAACAGCAAAAGAGTCTGAATCGAGTGACAAAGTGGCAAGGGAAGGATGCAAGAGTTATATATGCAGAGAAGATGCTGGCTAGGCTGACTGACAGGAGAAGCAGGCACGGGGGGGACGGTTCAAAAAGGAAGGAAGTATGGCCCTTTAATATGCGAAACACGCTACGCCAGCACGACCCAGCGACATCTTACGAGGGAAGGCGCCCACCGATGTTTGGGTGACTTTTGAGAATTGGCCGGCGAGACTAGTACAGCCATCCCGGCAGGCGACGACGAGTCAGAGACAGCCAGAGACAGGACAACAACACGAGAGGAGACGGCAGGTGCCAGGGACCAGGAACCAGGGGGGGTGAAAGCTGGAGGAAGCCACGACCGGGGAGGAGACAGAGTCCACTTGCCTATTCCAGCGCATGCCTGATGTCATTGCCAAGGCGGCGTCTGGAGCTAGCAAAACCTGAAAACAGGGACAGACAGGGCCGCAGAGGGAGGCCAAACGGCTACCAACAGGGGCCAGGGCCGCTAAAACACCGAACGGAAAACAAAAACAAAAACAACCCAAACACCCAAATACCAAAATACCAAAAGAAACGGGGCAGGCACGATGGGGCAGGCGGCTGTTCTTTGGGGACAAATTGGCGGAAAGAACGACCTGCTGAGTGAGAGCCCGGGACCCACTGGGGTTTCCTCTTGCTCTGTCCTTTTTGTGGTTTAATCTTCCTTCCCAAGCAATCTTCTTGGCCGGGCATGCCGTCGACCGACGGACGAGGCTCGGAACTTGATTCGCGCATTCCAGAGCCCTCCCAACCAAAGGGTGGCTGATCAACTCTATTCTGAGCTCTCTATTCTTTTTTGTCCATGCAATATTACTTTGAAGAAGCAGCCAAGCCAGCCAGTGGCACTGACAGCTGCAGAGGGTGTGCGCAATAGAGGGGAGGGTGTGGGGATGTCGGCCCCAGTTTTTAAGCCCTCTGACGCCTGAACCCTTTTTTTGTGAAGGCTTGGGGGTGATTTGGGGGGTGTTTTTGGCAGCCCTGAAGGAGCGCCGAGTTCCGACCGGAGACTGTGGCGCAGACCGAAGAAAAACGGCTCTGTCTACGAGATCTTTTCTCGTCATGTTCTTCCCATCTTCTCGTATGCTATTGCACCTGTACTAATAAGGCTCTGTCTGCTATTTTCAGATCCGCACGGCACTTTCTTGCCTAAAGTCTCGTATTGCGGCCATGGTTTTTGCCAAAGAAGTCCTGGAGGGAAACAGAGCCGAAATGAAAAGGCAAAAGAAAAGGAAAAAAAAAAAGACCTAGGAGAATGGAGAGAATGGATAGAATGAAGAGGGAGAACTGGGGAATGCACTAGCTGAACTTTTTGCGCTCTGGTTTATTGCCAAACTGCGTGTTTGGTTGGCACTTTTTAAGATTTGCTTCTGCACATCCAAATCATGGTTCGTCTTTTCTATCGCTCGCTGTCAACTTTAGCGTGGCTCCTCCCAATCTCACAAGCTGTTTCAAGTTCAGGAGCTGCAGGTTTTTTTTTTTTTTTTTTTGTCGCGCTCTCTGTAAAACCGGGGTTCCTGCAGATGGCCGGTTCAGCCAATGAGAGGCCACGGACGTGACATCCCACACGGCAGACGGAACACAAGAAACACAAAGGGACCCCAGTCGGGTCCAGTTGGGTCAGGAGAAACAAAAGAACAAACACGCCGGCAGAAACAAAAAAAACATGACCCCCCAACTTGGGGGGTTGCAATGGAACCTAGAGAGAACCGGGGTCGAAGGCTATGCGGATCCAACCAAAGAAGAAAGAAAAAGTGCCTTTCCTCTTGCTGGCATGTCTGGCATTCCTGGCTGCGACTGGGCAGTCGGCAAAAGGGGGGGAAACACTTCAGAGACAAATGAAGGGGGAAGCGACGAAGCGGCATGCAGCGCCGCTCCGCAGAACAGCCATGGGCGTCGTGTCTTGGGGTCTTGCTTGGTGCGATTTGGATGTCCCCTGTTGATCGGCCAGTGCGAAGGCCTTTTTGGCTTCTTTACGAGAGTACTAACTAGTTGCTCATACATACTATGTAGTAGTTTCTACCATGTACAAAGTATTTCCAAGCTGTACGAGTACGAGTATTGCTCGTAGAACGGAAAAGGGTCCGCTGCGATGCCGGGGCTTTGTTTGTTTTTCGTTGGTTTGGTTTGGTATTGACTTTGTATATACGAGCAAGAGTAGTCGGTTTTTCCTTTGCCGCCTTTGTTTTGCTTTGCTTGTTGTGGCGTCTCTAACTGTTTCTGGCCTTTGTCGCCCCTCATGATCGACACGGTGCTATCCCTGTCCAGCACGCTTGGGACGTGACCACGGTCATTTCATTCGTGTCCGTTGTTAAAAAACCTGTCTTTCAAATTTGACAGAGACGATAGAAACCCAGAACAATGCGCGCTATGGTCCAATATGGGTAGCTTCTAGATGGGTTGTCGGCCATGCTTCCGCACAAGTCAAGCCCGGATCATTTCCTGCTTGAGAAACGCGCCGGTCTTCTTTCTCCTGCTCGTTAACTCTAAACAGAAGAACACGACACGCAAGGTTGCAAGCGCGTTCTATCTTGAGATGCGTTGACGACACCGGATGGTGACCGTCAGTTGTGTTAGTCGAGTGGACATATTCTTGAGATATTTTCCACCAGTGTTTTGCGAGGCAAGATCGTCTGTCATTGCTCCGCCACGCCAAAATGTGGTGTTGTGGTGGCCTTGCCGAAGTGCCACAGGTAGCCTCTGCTGCTTTGGCCCCTGATCTCTCCCCCCCCCTTTTCCATGACCCAACCGACGGGTGTGCGGAGTTTTTCCACCTCACCCCATTTTGCATTTGCTCTTGGAGTGTTTGTTTTTGTTTTGTTTAAATTCCTTACGTCATGCATGTCCTACTACGGTGTATGCATTTTTATAAGTCTTCGACCAGCTGGCTTTTCCTTTCTGGCCTCAATTCACGATACTCTTCAATTCCACGGTTGGAATTCATTGCTGGAGAATTGCCGATGCTCCGCAGTAAGGTGTGCGTCCACTATTGAGAGACCCGTGACCAATGTGAGATGGATACTACATTGTGAAGACGTCTTTGTTTTTCCAGGCCCCTTGCTTCCAGACTCACATTTTTGTGACACTGAAGGCCGCCTCCTTACGTCTCGTATCAAAATGTGTTCTGTACCACAACCAACACGGGGCGCTTTTTGGTACGACTGCAGCTTACTGTGCGTGGTGTTTTTTTATGTGTAACCACCATGCAATGAGCTCAACCCTAGCCTTCCCCAGGTACGTGGAAGAACCATGCAGCTGTGACACCGCCGAGAACAGCACATGGTTTCTAGTCTCAAACATGTTTTCATTCAACTCTCTCATTCTTCTTACGTATGAAGCTACTTCTTCGCTGCCATGAAAAACAAACAAACAAACAAACAAACAAAAAAAAAGAACACCCGCCTGGCACTTTTTGTTTTGCAACTCCCGTCTCTCTCTCACCCTTCCTCGACGCCTAAACCACTTTTTTTTTTCTGCCAGCATCCTCTTCTGATCCTTTGTCATCGCATTCGTTTAAAAAAAAGTTGCTTGTGATGATTTTGGGGGCAGCTGCTGCAACGTTACTCAGACCCAGAATCCTTCTGAAAGGGGGAGATTCTATTCTTATCAGAAGGTACGTGCAGGTAGCCGAGAAGCGCGTTCTAAGTGAAGCTCGCTTCTGGTGGCCCGCTCACAGGTCGTTGTTCTCTGGGCTAGCAGCCGCGGCATCCTCCTGGATGGCCGCCTTGCCGGTGGTGTCCTTGCCGGCCTTTTGGTTGCTCACGCTGAGCGAGCCGTGCTTGACCATGAGACTCATGATCTCGTATATGGCGTCAGCTGCCGCCATGGTCGTATGCTCGGCATTGGTGTCGTAGGCCGGCTGTCCGATCAGTCAGTCACGGGGCTCTATACGAAACGAGCGGGCCAAGAGATGGAAAAAAAAAAAAAAAACGGGCGAAGCAAGGAAAGGAAAGGTCAAGAACGTACCGCCACCTCGACAATGTCCGCGGCAATCAAGTTGATGCCCTCCAGACCGCGCAGGATGGTGCGCAGCTCGCGTGTCGACCAGCCACCGGTCTCTGGCGTGCCGGTAGCAGGGGCGACTGCAGTTTGTTAGTCAGGTCGGCCGACCACAGGGACAACTCGTATATCCTCTCCCTAGAGAGGGGGGGGGGGGGGGAGGGGCGCACGTACAAGCAGGATCCAAGGTGTCAATGTCCAGGGACAGGTACACCGGGTTCGTGGTGCCGACGCGGGCCTTGATGCGCTCAATGATGCCCTCGGTGCCGATGGTGTCGATCTCGCGGGCCTCGACAATCTCGAAGCCGCAGTAGCCGTCGTTGTCGTAGTCGCTGGGCCCGCTCAGCGTGGTGCGGATGCCGGCGTGGATGTTGGAGTCGTTGCGCAGCAGGCCCTCCATGGAGGCGTGGTAGAAGTAGGTGCCGTGGTTGATGCTGGCGACGTGCGACGGCGAGCCGCCAAAGACCTTGGGCCGCCAGGTGTCCAGGTGCGAGTCGAAGTGGATCACCGACACGGGGCCGTAGGCGCGGTTGATGGACCGCAGCAGCGGCAGCGTGATGGTGTGGTCGCCGCCGAGCGTGATCACGCGCGGCAGCGTGCGGCCGCCCTTGGCCGGGCCGACGGCCTGGGCGTCGGTGGCGGGCGCGCGCGAGAGGATGGCGTGGTGGCCCTCCTCGATCTGGTGCAGCGCATAGGTGTTGTCGTACGACGTCACCGGGATGTCGCCGCAGTCGAGCACAGTCGCCCAGCTGTTGAACGGGTTCGTGTCCAGAGGCACATTGTAGCCGCCGCTGTCCTTCTTGTCAGCTGGGGAGAGCTCCCCCTTCTTCCTCGGAAGCCCACTACTATACTCGAGTGTTGTTCCTTACTATAGATTCAGACGCCGAGAGCCTTGACGGATGCCAGACGGGCCAAAGCGCGCGCCCGGACGGTACGACGTGCCCGTGTCAAACGGAGCGCCTGCTCGAGTTAGCACACAAGACACTCGGGCGACACACACAAAAAAAAAAAAAAAAGGACAAATAATATAGTGACCGCCTATAGAGTGGAAGCTCCTACCGATAAACGCAATGTCGTACACCACCTCTCTCTGGCTCAGGCAGGGCTGGTATGGCAGACGACCAAACGTCGAGATGCCCGAGAAGACCGAGTCGGCCTGCATATATGGTCGTTAGTACTCGGCTTTGGGTTCCACGCACTCTTCGATCTTCACGTCTGCAGTCTCGCTTCACTTCACCTCTCTGATCTCGTCATGTTCTTTTCTCGTTCTTCGCCACACGACCGCTTCTCTCATGGGCAATGGCATCATTGCTTCACTCTGGAACTTTCACGACCCTCCCCGGCAAATGTCTCACCTGCGTGCCTCCGTCGCCGGGCAGCATGTTGGTGTACCAGAGCGACTCCAGCGGACCGGCCATGGTCTTTTGCTTATCGTGGTCACCGTGGCCGGCAACGGCCGCCGCCCACAAGGAGAGGGCGATAACAGACTTGGAGAACATGATTGGGGCGTGTGGTATGTGCAAAGGTTGGGGGGGGGGGGGCAAGGTATGTACAAGGCAGTTGTGCTGTGTCGAGCGGTGTCGATTGGTTTCTTCCTCCGGATACCAGCACAAGTCTCTTTCTTCCTCAAAGATGGGAGATTTTCAAAAGGAGAGTTGGCAGCACAAAAGGAAAGCGTTCTTGTATGTCTACGGGAAGTGGTCTTTTCTTATCGCGGATTGCATCAGACGTAGCACACCGCTTGCACATATCCGGCAAGAGACAGGGACAGAGCGAGAGTGAGTGACAATGCAAGGTAGAACAGGAACAGATAATACAACACATAATGGAAAATACACACAAAAAATACCCTCCCCCCTCCCCCCTCCCCCTCCCCCATAGCTTCAACAGGATCGGTTGTGCTCACAAATGGAAATTGCCGGGGTGTAACAGAAACTAGACGAGAAGCTTATCGGGGAGGCATGACGCGACTTGGTACGCAGCCAATTGCTAGTGATCACAAAAGAGGAATCGGCACTGGAAGAACTGGGGGATGCGGCCTGGAAGACGGCGTGGTAGAAGAAACAGAAGGGGCTGGACGGGCCAAATGGAGAGAAAGCCGATCTTCTGGTGGGCATGTCTGAAGAACGGCATGCAGACGATGCCGAGACTACAGACGCAGATCGCAGGTATAAAACGCCGTATGTAAAAAAAATGTGTGATACGGACGAGTTCTCGTTATGTAAACCATGATGGGGGCGCTGGTCTTTTCTATGACACACAGAACACACGCACACGCATGCATCGGAGGGGGGAAAACAAACGCGAGATAAACAATTGACCACGTTATTGCGTGTGTGTGCGATTGTGCATGTGTGTGCACATATGTGTACGTGTGAGGATGCATGTGGTCAGATAGATGCACGTATCTACAGGAAGACGGTGAGATCAGACAGTTTTTTTATTTTTATTTTTTCTGCTTGTCTCGGCAGTCAAGCAGCGACCCAATGGGGACTATCTTTCCGGATCCAAGTGCAGTTTTTGGCCAAAAAGAAAAGACGACAAAATGACAAGAGGATGGGGTCGGATGAGCTGTCGGAGGAGCTGTCGGATGAGCAATAGGTCGGAGTCAACTGCATGAGGAGGGAAAAGAAGAAAAAATAAAGGTAAAATTGAGTGCCTGGCATCCGGGAATGGGGGATAACGTTTTTTTTCCTTCTTTTTTTTTTCTCCTTTTTTTTTTCTTTTTTTAATCGCCTTTTTTTTTTTGCGGGTTCACCAAGATAAACCCAATTGGCAAATCTAATGCCATGAAGTAATGCCGGCGCTTTTTATTCCTCATCGGTCGTGCATGACGAAACCTGGTGATAACAACGGGGAAAGAGGGGGGGGGGCAGGAGCTTGATTAGAGGTGGGGCTCGCAGGAACAGTGCGCACCAGATTGCCGCTCGTGTTGTGTGTATCTACGATTAGAATGACGGGGCTTGCGAGGCAGACCGCCATGCAGTCGGTTGGCCGATCTCTGACGACACGGGGCTGCTGCTGGACTCTTTGTCGTCGGCCAATTCGGTGATGGCGGCCCGTTTTCATGTAATTCTCGCATAAGTCGAGTTCGCGCAACGCGGGAGAGCCGCCTCCTGTGTGGCCGCTGCAGAAATGAGAGTGTGCAGCTTGACAAGGCAGAAACAGCCAACAACTTTGTCAAGAGTGGCTGATGCAAGTCCAAAACTGAGCAGATGTTGAAGCAGTTGACAACAGTGGGCAGTGGAGTGGAGGGTTCCTCTGGCTGTTGGACCAAGCCCGACTTCATGTTGTGATGAACGAATGCGCTTGGACAAGAGGCACGATGGCAGACTACGGCGGAGTGGAGCCTAGATTGCATTCTGGCCAACCAAGCCGGAAACGAGGCAACGACGGAAACGGCAAACCTGCGACACAGACAACATGGAAAGCACAAAGACACAGACGCAGAAACGAAACAGACACACAGACACACGCAATCGCCCAGCGTCCTTGCCCGCAACGACCCTCACACAGCACGCTTCGGCCCCTTGGACACCCTTGCTCCTGCCGAAAGCAGTGATCGGCCGGACAGCGCCGATCGACCCGGACGACTCGAGATCACAGACCCGGTTCGACGGCGTCCGGGACGGGATGGGCGCGCGACTCGAATGTCACCCAACGCGATGCCGCCGGGGAGATTGGCCATGCCGTTGACCTGGGATGCCCGCTGTTGCTGCTGCCACTGCTGCGAAGAGCCGTCCGCCGAACCTCCGGGTAGGACAAGATTCCCGAGTCGAGGATCGGCCGAGCCGTCGGTCTCTCTTCGGGGTGGACGGCGAGCATGCGGGCCAGGCTCGGCGGCCTGGCGGCCTGGCCATGCCCTTGCGGTCGTATTGCTGGCGCTCGAGCGAGCCGTCGCCGGGCACAACGCGCCGGGGCTCCCGGCTCCGGACGCCGTCACGGCTTGTCTGCCCATCTGCCACTCCAGGACCTTCCGTGGAAGACAAGCAAAAAAAGAACAGAAACGGAAGAAAGGCGGCAAAGACAAGGGGGCGGATGGCTGCTTCCCATGCGCAGGAAAGCCTCACCGTCTGGCTCTCGCCAGGCCAGCTTGACGGCCCGCTGCGGAGTCGGGCAAGGCACAGAGACCCCCAAAGGCGGCGGCCAGGGCGGCCCAGTCTCGGGGATGCGCCAGATCCGGCACGCAGACTGCCGGCCGTCGCCGGAAGAGGTGCAGGGAAGGGGGGGCGATGTCTGGAGCAAGCCACATGAAACGGCCGCTGCTGTGCAATGTTGGTATCGGGGCGGGGGAGTTCTCGTTCGTTCTCGTTCGTTCTCGGGGTTCTTTTGTTTCATTTCAGCGTGTGTGCTCGTATGTATCTGTTTTCTCTTTCCGAATCGGGAAAGACAATGTGGACTTGGGAGAAACAACACACAACGCGTTTGCCTAGCCGCCGAGCCGCCAGGGGAAATTGTCCCCTGAAAGATTCTCTGCACAGGTGTGCCTGGCAGGGCTCACTGAAACATTCTCTACACAGGCGCTGATAGGGCTCCCCGAAACATCCTCTACACAGGTGCTGACAGGGCTCCCTGAAACATTCTCTACACAGGTGTGCCTGACAGGGCCTTGGGACAAGGAAGAGCTGCTCACTACGTCGTCTTGGGATAAAGGGTGGCCTGGCCCGCTGTCAAAAAAAAAGGGCGTAGCAGCCGGCGCTAAGACCGCTGGGTGGAGATGGAAAACGGGAGCTTGGCGTCTAGTTGGCAGCCAACGTCCACCACTTACACCGTACACGAGAAGGTGCCTGGCACCATATGCCACCCACAAGGCCCATCTCGCGGGCCGACACCAGCCTGCAAGCGAAGAATGGTTTGGGAAGGCGAGGCGCGCAGAACGGCCAGGCTGTCCCCAAAGCGGCCGAAACAACAGCCCGCCAAAGCGTGCGACACTGGTGGTCTGCCGGCTGCAGCCCCTATGGGCAAGCGCCTTGTCTCTGTGCGCCTTGCAGACACGGCGAAACTCGATACGATTCTGGTTTCAGCTCTTCCTGTCCATTGGATGGCTGTGTCGGGCAGCACTTCCAGCGCTTCAAAAGCATGGCGTCTGGGGTACACACCAGAGCATGTGTGGATATGGGCAGGCGCTCCTTTTCTTCACCGTGCAGCGTATATTTACTCTCGAGATTCCCCCCCAACCTATCACGGACGGGACAAACGAATTTCAGGTACAACAAACAGTGCCCAAGACAATCAGCTTTTGCAAAAGATCAATGCAAACAGACCCCCCTTCCCCAAACAAACCACCCAACGTATACCCAAACAGAAGAAACCATGGCAACTGTCCTTGCTAGCGCAGTACAGCCCCAGCGGGTGCAGTCCTTTGCCATGACAGACGTCGACGCAGCGGGACCAGGAGCTGGCATGGATGAGCCGTGCAGATCCATGGGCGAGTTCTCGCATCCGGGCGGCCAGAAAGAGTCGGCGCTTCTGGAATGGTCAAGCAGCAAGCCCGTCGACTCCATTCTCCAGCTGCTGCTGGCTCGCATGCCGTCAGCAACAGCAACAGAAACAGCAACAGCAAAAGAAACAGCAAAAGCAACAGTAACAGCAACAGAAACGGCAAAGAAAACAGCAACAGCAACAGCAAAAGAAACAGCAACAATAACAACAAAAGAAACAGTAACAGCAACAGAAACAGCAAAGAAAACAGCAACAGCAAAAGAAACAGCAACAGCAAAAGCAAAAGAAACAGCAA